>QZWT01000008.1:0-94848 GCA_004114315.1 Cochlonema odontosperma | reverse complement strand
AGAACTGCACTTTTTTTGACGCTTCGTGGCGGCTCCACATTTTGTTCGCTGTGGGTGGGGAAAGTGGGGTGAGGGGCTACCTGATGCAAAGCGTCTTGCTCGAAGTCAAGCACGGTGTACTCTGTGTGTGGATCGACAAAATCGATCAAACGATGCGGGATGGTGGTCAGGTCGGGGTGTTTGTTGGTGGTGACAGGATAGCCGCGATACATCTGCATTGCATCGGTGTTCAGCACAATGCCACCGAAGTGCGAGGCCAGCTCGAGGGACAGCTTGGTTTTCCCCACACCGGTGGTGCCGATGATAGCCACCAGACCACGACGCAGTGGCACAGTGTTCATTTGATGAGGATGGGTGTAAGGCTTGGCGACTACAGCCACAGCACCAGCTAAACCAAACGAAAGTCGCGTTTGTCGTATCGCGTGGTGCGCCACAACAGAGTCACCACCGCCACACAACTATGTGCTGGTGTGTGTGTGTGTGTGTGTGTTGATAGCAACGTTGTATGCATTGGATGTGTACATAGGTTGTAGTAGTGGCAATGTGCGTGGTTGGAGTGTGCGTAGCTATAAGGATGTGCTCTGACAGACTGGTGCTGGTGTGCACAGGTTGCGCAATGGATTGAGATCAGCTGAAGTGGAGGAAACCTATGCTGAGCAGAAATGGATGGCGTGAATGCGGTATTCCCCACACTGTGGCACATCGCCACATCCTCGCATCCGCCAACTAAGCCCCTCCTCTCCCACCGTCGTCCAGATCGACAACATTCATGCATCGGGGATGCTGCCTGTCGTTGTGGGGGGCACACACTACTATCTGCAATCAATGCTATGGCGCCAGAACCTGATTGCGTCGCGTGCTCAAAAGATGATGCGTGATAGCGCACCGGTGGTGACATCAATTGTTCCGGTAAACGAGGACCTCGATCTGATGCTGGACGAGGACTTGCGTGAGCTGCTGGCAGAAGTGGATCCGATCATGGCTGATAAGTGGCACCCCAGTGACCGACGGCGTATTACGCGAAGCTTGCAGGTAAGCACAGGCCACTCACCGGCGTGCTAACACAGTATCACCACAGGTGTATCGGGACGAGGGTAGACCCCATAGCGAGCTCATCACTGAGCAACAGACATTGGGTCGAGCCAAACTACGACACCCTCTATGCGTTGTGTGGCTACACGCGTCCCCTGGCGTCCTCAAGGCCCGACTGAATGCACGTGTGGATGATATGATGCGTGATGGCATGCTGGATGAGGCACGTCACCTGCACCACTCGTTTGACGGCAAGGTGGACTACACACGAGGACTAGCACAAGCTATTGGCAAGTCGCATGTGTCACTCCAAATCACGCTCTCATCACCGGCTCATTCATAGGCTTCAAAGAGCTCGCTCCGTTCCTGGAACTAGAGAAGCAGAGCCAGCTGCGCCCCGATGATGTGTTGCCTGCCACTCTGCAAACCACCCTGGAGGAATCGGTGGAACGCGTCAAAATTGCAAATCGCAAATACGCTAGACGACAAACAACCTGGATTCGCAACAGACTGCTGCCTGAATGCTATCTGACACGTGATGCAGGCGAACCAGATTGTCGCGTCTACGTACTAGACACATCCGGTATGCATTGAGGCGCAACGACATCACCAAGCTCACCTCTTGCCAGACGAATTGAAGTGGGAAGAGAACGTGCTCACGCCAGCGCTCAGCGCCGTTACTGGTATACCCCCTACGCACCTACGCACCATCCATTAACGCTTTTGACAGCTTTTCTGGAACAGCGCGAAGGGCCCGACCCCAACACTCTGCACCCAAACGCAAGCGTGCTGCTCGGCCACACGTTGGAAAGGTATGCGACATCAACCGTGTCCCGACGGATAACTTTCATGGCCAAGACCTTCTGGGACGACTACACCAGAATCCTTGGCGCACGGCGCGCACGCATCTACGAGCAACTTTCTAAGGACAACGAAGCGGTGTGAGCACTGCCAAGTGGATTTGTATGGGGAGAAGGAATGGCGAGAGCATGTGAAAAGCCGACGGCATCGACGTGCTGGTAGAGTGGCAATGAGGAGCCTTGTAGAATAGCCATCTATACACTGTATCTTGATCAATGGCTGTAATAGTGCGGCTTGTGCAGCAGGCCGTTTCCCTGGCCAGTACTATGGTTGCTCAAAACGGCGTTCTGTGGCTATATGTGTGGCGTTGCTTGCCTTGGGCACAAGCGGTATTGCTGGTGGATACGAAGAAGCGTTAGTTCGATTTGTGTGACATGTGCTTCTGGCAATACTACTGGGATACGTGCTACCACAGCATTGCAAAGGCCCAAAGACTGGTGTTGACCATTGAAGCATTGCCACTGAGTACAGAACAATGCAATATAGTGCCATACACTGCCATCTGTGACATTGGCAAGACATCCAGCATATGCATATGCATGTCCACACACACCCATGCACAACAGACGAGGCTGCTCACACAAGCCACCTCATTTGAAGCACTGCGTGTTTCAGTCCCTGTTGCACGTTACCATAAACATTCGTTCAGAGCAACGCGCTGTTGGCGAGTGCGGGCTTTAAACGTCGCGTGGTGCGGCGCAAGAACTGCACTTTTTTTGACGCTTCGTGGCGGCTCCACATTTTGTTCGCTGTGGGCTTCTTTGTTCGTTTGCCTGTAGATGGCTTCACGCCCATTCGCTTCTTGCGATCGTGCAGAACCGCTGCACACTCATCCAATAACGACAAACTGTACAAAGTACAGCCCAGAATTGGGTAAATTCTACGACGACTACATCGCGTCTGCCACGCCTTGGCCCGCTTCTCCAAAAGACAACCTTGCTGAGCATCCACCCAAGCCCACCTCCGCCTCCGCCTCCACCTCCGCCTCCACCTCCGCTGAACACAGTGGTCCTCTGCCACCGCCATTCACCGTCTCGCATCGTCGCAAGGATGTTCCTGCTTCCCCTGTCACGCGGTCTCCTAAGCGGTGGTCGTCATTCCGGTTGACGCTGACCTCCTCCGTTCCCCCTTGCACTATGACGGCGGAGGATGTACCCCTCGCTGCCGCCGCTCTCACTCCAACCTCTGCTGGAATACTGGGGGCTGACGATGGAGGACAAGGGCGCGCGCCCACACCAATGATCATGCACCAGGCACCTGTTGATACTGGCGGCGTGCCACGTGCAGCTGCCACGCCCATCGCCGACTTCAGCACGAGCACAAGCACAAGCATCAGCAACGCCAGCAACGCCACTACCCCTCCAGACAGCCCCATCTACCCTCCAAGTATATCAGCGAACGACGCTTCCGACCACGACGCATCAACAATCACACCGCGCCACCCTAATGCTTTGGTTCATTTTGAAAGACCCGAAAAAGATCTAACCTCACTCGTGGACGACATCCTTCTCACATCGCCATCGTCGTTGCCGCTCGCGTGCCACTTTGACACTGCTCACTCTATGGCCCAGTCGTCTTGTCTGTTCACGCCTGCCTGGTCCTCCTGTTCCTCGCCTGCTTCTTCTCCGCGGTACCCTCCGCTGCCTTACCGGGCACACTCTGTGGCAGAGCACAACGGCATCCCATTTGTAGAACCCCACACATTAGCCCTTCCTCTGTACTACCCTAATAGCGAACTGTTGACAATGGCATTGCTGGCTCAGCTTCGACACGACGACCTTAACGCGCGTCGCTGTTGCACATTAGCAGACCATCCCTGGATCCAGCATCGACGCTTAATCTCGCAGTATCATGCTGCTGCTCGGAAATCCAAGGACATCGTGTTGCAGCTGGAGTTTGCGAAGTACCTCTTGGAGCTGGCTCGTTTCCCCCTCCTATCCTCGGAACGCATGCGACGCTCAGAGGACATCACAGGCCATCCGCAGTTGCGACCAAGCAGTGACAACGGCTCCACACGAACACGACAGTACACACACAGCAGTGACCTTCCCTCCTTGTTCAATCCGCAGGCAACAAAAGAGGTGCAGCGCCAGCACTGGTTGAAGCAGACACGACAGCGACTGGTGAAACGTGCAGCCTACTGGATCGAACATCTGTCGAGAACGAAGTACCCGGAAGCATGCTATCTAAAGGGTGTGCTTTGCGAGGAACACGTCTTGGTCTCGCAGAACAACGAGTCTGACGAACAGCGTGCGTTGCGCTGGTACGAGATGGCCGCAAACGACAACTATGCTCCAG
This sequence comes from Cochlonema odontosperma, assembly GCA_004114315.1. Classification (NCBI taxonomy): domain Eukaryota; kingdom Fungi; phylum Zoopagomycota; class Zoopagomycetes; order Zoopagales; family Cochlonemataceae; genus Cochlonema; species Cochlonema odontosperma. The sequence continues at coordinate 90,657 of QZWT01000008.1, read as the reverse complement.
CAAATGGTCGCATCGGCGACTATTGGGAGCGACAGGGCGATGCAAAGCGCGCGTTCTATTCGTACAAGCGCGGAAGTCAGCTGGGCGACCCATTCTGTAATTATGTATGTTTTCATCGCGCGCATTGTCCATGTGTAATGACTGCTCACCCAAGGGTTAGCGGCTAGGAAAGGCTTTTCTTTTTGGCGAACTGAAATGCGTACCCTGTGTCTCTGACGGATTGCGTTATCTTCGCCACGCGTGTATCAACACTATTGCCCCAATTGCCACGTCCACCATGTCTCAGCCACAATGCACAAATGCTGCATTTCTGCTTGCACAATTGCTATCTGGTTTGTATCCAGATATGGTTCTGGATCCGGAATATCAAGCGCATAGCGACGCGGTTGCTGCATTCCACTTAGCAGCCGAAGGCGGTCACACAGGCGCGTTCCGCACGCTGGGACGGATCTACGAATACGGCTTGCTAGGATGCAAGCCATCGCCAACAGAGTCTTTCAAGTGGTACATGCGTGCGGCAGAGCAGTGTAGCGACGCACAAGCGCAATGGGCCATCTCCGGCTGGTATGCTCGAGGAGTACCTAGTTTGTTCGCACCCGATGCTGTGCTCGCGTTTCTCTGGTGCACTCGTGCCGCGTATCAAAGTCTACCGCAGGCAGAGTACCAGCTGGCGGTATACTATGAGAATGGAACGGGAACACCCAAGGACGACGCTAAAGCACAGATGTGGTATGCAAATGCAGCCAAGCACGGACAACATGCAGTGCAGAACTACGGGGAGCCTCAGCACAGGAGCCAACTGCTTAATACAATTAGAAACGAGGCGCAGACACAATCCCCTGACCTAGAACAGCAGCAGCAGCAGCAGCAGCATCTTCTTAACATCTCGGCCGATACTGACGAAACTAATTCCAGCATTACATACATGAGCTTTGGCAAACGCATCGGCCGACGCGTGAAAACATCCGGCTTGTGGCGGGCAGTGGCGTGGTGGCGGCATCGCGAAAACGAACAACTGCATGATCAGAGTCTTGCAAAGGACAGGAAACAGCCCCAGAAGAGTGGAAATACCGCGACAATGTCTTTCACCCGACCGTCAACATCCTCGCACCGATAGTATACGTCGTCATGAGCTGTAACTCTGCTTCACACGCGATTGCTTGTAGTGTATGTGCTATCTTTGACAGCGTTCGGACACCATTCCACGAGTAGAGAGTTTGTCCTAGTCACGCTAGATAAAGAGATCTAAGGATTTGCGTATGACGCGTGTCCATCTTGTAGCCAGGGATCTGTTTTCGCAAAGTTGAGCAGCGATTGCACCTGTCGCAGTGTGCGCAGTAGCTGGCTGCTATAAGGATGCGACAGTAGCTGCATGCTACAGCTTTAGATCTGTATCTCCCTGCCAGTCCTTGTTGCTTAGTCGCAATCCACCCTTGTGGCTATGCACTGGTGCTGCCATCCGGCTGCTCCATGATCCATAGAAGGACAGAAACCCTATACATCTTTGTGTCACATACCACCCTATGCAGCATGAAGGAGAGAATACGAGCAGATACAAAGAAATCAGACAGGACACGAAAAGTAAGGCGCAAAGGGAACAGTGTATTTAGTGAGCCTCTGAAGCAGCTCCGCAGAAGTGTAGATATGAGTGCTGCACTGGTGTAATTATCGAAGCGGACAGGCGAGTGGCACAAACGATGAGCGCATGACCAAACCTCTTGTTGATTCCTTATGCTGCTTTCGCTGCCGGCTTTTTCTGTGCCTGGGGTTTTTCCGTTTTCGCAGAAGCGGCATCCTTGCCAGATTTATCTGCAACTGGACGCGCTTTCTCCTCCTGCTTGGCTTTGCCTCCAGCCTCGGTCTGTGCGTTCTTCTTGGCGGTGGCGGCGGCGGAAGCGTCCTTCTTGCGTTTGGCCTCTTCCTTTGCCGCTTTAGCCTCTGCCGCTTCCTTCTCTTGGCGTGCTTTAGCCGCGTCTGCCGCCACCTTGCGCTGCTTCTCCTGTTCAGCGGCTTTTTGGGCTTCCGCACGTTTGCGCTCCTTCTCGAGTTCGGCCGCCTGCTCCTTCTTCGCCGCATCGGCCTTCTTCTTTTCCTTCTCAAGTTTCTGCTTCAGCAGAGCTTCGTCGGTGTCCGTCACAGGCAGGATGCGAACGCTTTCTTCAGAGGCACGCTGTGCTAGCACTCGTGCTCGACCACGACGCTCGCGTTCTGCCATCAAGTCTTTGATAAGCTTCATCGCTGCTTTGTCGCCGTAGAAGTAGCCGGTCACGTAGGCACGGAGATGGATCAGATGCTCTTCGCCGTATGCCTCCCACAAATCACGCGTCTTTTCAGCCAACGCAAACGCTCCTGGAACAATCACGGAATGGTAGGTCTCAACGGAGAGTTGCCATGCACGAATCAGTGCCGGGACCACGTACACGCTCGTGTACTCACGCAATTGCGCAAGCATTGGCGGAACGTGCTCGCCCAACCACGCGTTTGTCTTTTCCGTTGCTGGACGTACGTAGTCAGCATGCACCTGCTGCACCTGCAATGTCGCTTTTTCCACGCTCGGATGGATGTTGGCGCCGTACCACGTATTCAGTTGATCGACATGGGGCGCCACATGTTGCTTGTACGCGTGCGTTGCCTTTCCCATCGCTGGCTCAAAGTAGTGCTGCTGTGCATGTGCCAACACTGGCTGCACATGCGTCTCAACCACCGGCTGCACCCACGTCTGATACTTCTCCTGAGTCTGCTGGCTAGCGCTCTCTAGTGTTGGCACAACGTGTGCGTGGAACGCCTCCACGCTCTGGTCTACATAACCGGAAAGGTGCTGCTGGTAGAAGTCGGTGACGTGCTGCACGTGCGGTTGGATGTATTCATTATAGACAGGCTCGGTGGCAGGACGAACCATGTTATCCCATGTCGGCTGTACAACATGCGTGATCATGTAATCAACATGCGGATACACGTGGTGGCGATACTGCGCTGCGAGAGAGGTAGCATATGGGATCTGGTGGAAGTTGCGGCAGAGTGCGGTGTTATTTGGTTCGGGGCACCGGTGCAGCACCACGATAAGGGCGAGTGCGAGGACTCGGAAAAGAGTGATCCGAGGTCTACCCAAAACCTTGGCCGTTTTCTTAGCGCCTTTCTTGTCCGCCTGTAGAGCAATGAGTGTGGCTCTGTGACGCCGGCAGAGTTGGGGATGCGTTTACCTGACGATGCTTCATCTCTGAGGCCACACGGTTTCGCTCGGATTCTTTTTTGCCCTTGCCGAGTTTCGATTGCGATACTTCAACCCGCTGCTGTAGCTGCTGTTGCTGCTTTTGCTGTTGCTGCGCAGCCTTTTTGTCGCCACGACTAGCCACCGGTGTAGGGGATTGCTGCTGCTGCTGCTGCTGTTTTTGCATGATGGGCTGTTTCTTTGAATCTGACCCACGCTTGGATGCGGCTTTCTTCACCTCGACAATGAATTTCCCAACGACGTAGTCTTCTGAACTGTCTCTTTGGCGAGTGTCTGGCGCGTCGGGCGGGCTGGTGTCGAGAACGTCGAACAGACCAGTTTCTAACGTGGGTGTGAGAGTGAGCAAACACGGAAGGGCACGCCGGTGCCACCACAACACCCACTTTTTTTTGGTTTATCCGACTGGCTGGCGGCGGGGGAAGGAGCAGAACGCTTGCCAGCGTTACTGCCAGCGCTGGCAAGCGCTTTCTTCTTCGAAGCGGATGGCGAGACGGTTTGCCAAGCGTCGGCAGAAGCGGCTGCTGTCATCGATCGCCGCGTACGAGTGAAGAGGAAGGCGTGTGAAAAAGCAATGTGTGCACATAAACGTGGCAGTACAAAGTGGCACCAGCGACTGGACAAACGATAGCTAGCTAGCTAGCTAGCTGAACGAACGGAGAAGTGTTGATGGTGTGGGTGAGTGGCGCTATGGAGTGGCGCTATGGAGTGGCGCAGGCACATTCCACCATGCTTTGACATATGCCCGGCAATATGACACGTTGCACAATGGCAAACCAGAATGTATCGCGCTATAAAGTATGCGTCACACCACACACTTCTCGCTCGGCGCCCCCTTCCTTTGGACCACGTTTTATGTCGCTGGCCGACGATGCACAGTGGTGGCTGCTGCTTGAGCCACCGGGTAGACAAGCATGTCGGCGATGTTGACGTGTGGTGGACGTGACGCGACAAACACCACAGTCTCCGCTAGGCAATGCGTTTCAGCACAATGCGCGCGCACATGCGTGTTACCAATGTCCGTGCCAGTGAGCGGATCGACTCCGGCATAGACTTTATCGGCGCGCTGCTGATCACCCTGGAAGCGCACCATCGAGAATTCGGTCTCCACCATGCCTACACAAGGGACGCGTGTTCAATGAACGACCAGCCTTCGCATGCCCATCCGCCTTGCTGCACAGTACCTGGCTTGATCTCGCTCACACGGATGGGCGTGTCCATCAGCTCAAACAACAGTGTGCGCGTGAGCGCATCGACAGCATGCTTCGTTGCGCAATACACACCACCGCCGGCATACGCTTGTATTCCTACCCCCGACACGTCAGCAGCGCCTTCTTCTCGGACAAGTGTGCAGTACCAGCGACAGAGCCAATTGTGATGATGTGGCCACAATTGCGCTGCCGCATCCCTGGCAGCACGGCCTGCAGCATATGCACAACCCCCTTGATGTTAGTGGAGAGCATCACATCCATGGCGTCTGGTGTCACATCCTCCACGCGGTCCAGCCCAATAACCAAGCCTTCTCAGTGCATCCGCATACCCGCCTCGTATGTCAGGACCACACGTGTCAAGAGAGCAGACCGCACCCGCGTTATTCACCAGCACATCGATCTCTGCGAATGGCGCGGGGAGTGATGCGATGGTGGCCATTGCTTGAGCTCTGTCGCGCACGTCCAGCGGTGCACAGTGAATAGTTGTCGCTGGCAAAGTGCTCAAAATCTCCTCTCTCACTGCCGCCAGCTTCTCGACCCTTCTTGCCAGCAGTATCTGGCGAGCACATGATGGGTGTGAGCGGCACAGGCAGCCGCCTACCAAACGCGCACCCTCCTTTGCAAACGCGTGGGCACAGGCTGCACCAATCCCCGCGGATGCCCCAGTGCTACGCCCACGGATGTGTGTGAGCGCGTGAATGCATGCGCCTGGACATCGTCACTCTACATCAACACAGTTTTGTTTTGCAGCCTGCTCATGGTCGAATAGCAACGCACGCGAAGTGAGCGTGTGATGTGCTGCGTCCACATAAATACGCAGTCTTGCCTGTGGTTTCGCAGTGCGAGCGTGCATCAGAGGAGCATGTTTGTTGTTGTAGGTGTTGTTGTCGTTGCTGTGCCATTGCGGTAAGCGGCAATACGAAAGAAGAGGTTTGTGCGTATGGGTAGCGTGCAGTAGTGTGTTGGAAGCAAGGCTCGCTCACTGCAAATGCATATGCGACGGCAACAGTGCAACACACTGTATTCATTATCCACACCATCCGCCGCACTAAATAAACACACCGCGCATGCCTATGCTCCGTGCAGAGTGATCTTCCACGCATGGACCAGGATGTCCACTTTAGCAGGCTCGCGGACAGCAACACGCAACCACGCAGGACGGTTGTAGCCGTGTTCACCGCTGCGCACAGGCGTGCCAGCTTGTTTAGCAGACGCCACCAGCGTGCGCACAACACTCTCATCACCCACACACACCCAGATCCAGCTCAGCCATGGCAAGCCATGCAGCGACCACTGAGCACTGGAGAGCTGGTCTAACGCCTGTGCGAGGTAGCTGCGCCATTGTGTGGTGACCTGCCAAGTGGTGTGTAGATACGCGGTGTCTTTGACCACCGCGTCTAAGAAAGCGAGCGCCGCACAGTTGACCGACCATGGCACCTGAGCGCGTTTCAACAGCATCGCGTCGTCAGACGTGGGAGCGACAATGGAGCCTAGGCGGAGCCCGGTGCATGCCCATAGTTTAGTCCACGAGTGCACGACATAGACACGAATGCGATGCGTGTCTAAGCACCATTGCACCAGCTCGGAGTGTCCGGCTGCCGAGTGGTCACGGAAGGCAGCGGAGTGCCATGGCAGCATAGACTCGTCTGTGCGGGTGAGAGGGCGCGGCGTGAGAGTAGATCCGCCTACCGAGAATGACAGTAGCGCCTGGCAGTGCATGGTCGAGGATCCAATCGCGCAATGGATCAATGTCCATAAAATCGCCTGTTGGATTGCAGGGATTGACAATGCATAGGAGCATGGCTTTTTGTGTGCTGGTAGCAGGAATACGTGTCCGTCCATGATGTTGTGCACTACGCTCGTACTCCTTGTACTACACACACGCGGTTAGCAGTGCATGTAGGGGACGTGTAGGGTGCGTGTAGGGTGTGCGTGAAAGATGTCCCACCTGAGCATCCCAAGGCCCCGTCTTGAACGGACCAGGAGGCGCCGCACGTATGGACAGGTCGATGAGCTCACTCGCCCCGTTTCCCAGCAGCAGTCTGTGTTTGTTGTGGACGTGAGCGTGGGGCCAAAGAAAATGGGCCAGCGCGCTGAGAGCCGGTTCCTGGTTCGCGGGCGGGTAATGGTCACAACTAGCCAGCTACGCGTCACTTGGCGAGAAGGAAGCCGGGATCTACTGCTTTGTGGGCGGCCTTGAGTGCGGCGGTAGGCGTGCCCAGACCGTTTGTGGTGACGGAGAAGTCTTCGATGAAGTGTGCGGTGTCCCAGTCCTGGCCACCATGGAATTGCTGAACCTGCAGGTCCCAGGATGAAGCGAGAGGAGCGGAGGAGAGGTCTGAAGACTGCACCATGGCGGCGTAATTAGTGGCGGCGGTGGAGGAACCAGGGACAGGCATGCGGCGTGTTTCGCACGGTGCCACGCCCTGGCCACAGCCGCAGGCGTGGCTGCAAGGGGCGACACGAAGGCGCTGGAAAGAGGAAATGCATTTCCACGCGTGTTTATGTGGAGGCAGATGTGTGTGTTGTCCGCTGCTACGGATGGTAGGTGGAGCGAATAGACGCGCTTGGCACAGCATCACACACATCTGCTCAGTGGATTGCCATCAAACAGCTGTTGTTGTTGTTGTTGCTGTGTTTGTGTTGTTGCTGTTGTTGCTGTTGTTGCTATTGTTGCTATTGTTCGTGTTACTGCTGCTTGTGCTGTTTGCGTTGGTTGGCGGCGGTGGCTGCGTTCGCTGCCTTTCTGAGTGTTTGGCGGTGCTTCGTCTCTCTCTCGCTCGCTGCTCGCTGCTTCCAACTACCGCAATGAGTTCGAACAAGGACACCTCGTCCAAGCTGGAGGTAGAACACGCTGCACGCGGTCTCCGCCAACACGCACACAGCTGGCACCACCTGCGCCCTACCTGGCCCACCGCATCCAGCTGTTTGAGCAATGGAAAAAAGAGGCTGACGCACAGTCGGCCAACTTGCCCAGACACGCCATCACCATCACCCTTCCCGACGGAAGCTGTCGTGCTGGCACATCATGGGAAACTACCCCGATGGATATTGCAAAGGCTATCAGCAAGTCGCTGGCTGAGCGCGTGGTGATTGCCAAGGTAAATAGCGCTAGGTGTACACCCACGAGCCACTGCTGCACACGACGCGTGGCGATGCATTCACACGTTTGCTAGGTCGATGGCGAACTGTTCGACACAGTGCGACCCCTGGAGGCAGACTGCCGTCTGGAATTGTTGGACTTCGAGCACGACGAAGGCAAACAAGTGTTCTGGCACTCTAGCGCGCACGTCCTGGGTGAAGCATGCGAACGGCGCTACGGCTGCCACCTTTGCATCGGGCCTCCCTTGGAAGATGGCTTCTACTACGAAATGGGTATGCCTGATGGACAGTAGGTGGCCTGCTCCTCCATCCACGACTCACACACCATCCACGGTCATCATCCCCAGTTCGCTCAGCCAAGCCGACTATGCACCCTTGGAAACCATCGCCAAAAGCGCGATCAAGGAGAAGCAGCCCTTCGAGCGCTTGGTCTTGACCAAAGCACAACTGCTGGAAATGTTCCAGGTACCGTCATTCATCTCTCCCTTCCCTTCCCCTATCCCACTCACCCCTGCTCAGCACAATCCCTACAAAATCAAACTGATCGAATCCAAAATCCCAGACGGCACCACCACCACCGTCTATCGGTGCGGACCGCTCATCGATCTGTGCCGTGGACCACACGTGCCACACACAGGGCGTATCAAAGCATTTGCCGTCATGAAGAACTCGTCCTCCTATTTCCTCGGCGACGCGAACAACGACTCGCTACAACGCATCTACGGCATCTCGTTTCCAGACACCAAGCAGCTGACCGAGTACAAACATTTCATTGCCGAGGCTGCTAAGCGAGACCATCGAAAGCTGGGCAAGGAGCAAGAGCTGTTCATGTTCCACGAGCTGAGCCCTGGCAGCTGTTTCTTCCTGCCGCACGGCACACGCGTCTACAACACACTGCTGGAATTTATCCGCGTAAGTATGCGCCCGCGTCCACATCCACGCACCTTGTAATGTGACACTGAGCCAACGTCTAGTCCGAGTACTGGAAGCGTGGCTTCCAAGAAGTCATCTCCCCCAACATCTACAACCACAAGCTGTGGGAAACCAGCGGTCACTGGCAGAACTACCAGGAAAATATGTTCTCCTTCGACGTGGACAAGGAGAAGTTCGCGCTAAAGCCCATGAACTGTCCAGGCCATTGTCTCATGTTTGCCCATCGCGATCGCAGCTACCGTGAACTGCCTATCCGCATGGCCGATTTTGGTGTCCTGCATCGAAATGAAGCGAGTGGTGCATTGTCTGGACTGACGCGCGTGCGGCGTTTTCAGCAGGACGACGCTCACATTTTCTGCCGAGCCGATCAGGTATGTGCGTGTGTACTGATGGGCAGGCCGCGGTTGTTCATGCGGAGCATGGTGCTGCGATAGATCGAGACCGAGATCACTGGCTGCCTGGATTTCCTGCGATCCGTCTATGGCGTGTTCGGGTTCTCCTTTTCGCTAAAGTTGAGCACCCGCCCAGAGAAGTTTATCGGTGAAATCGCTGTGTGGGACGAGGCGGAGTCGCGACTCTCCAAGTCGCTGGACACGTTCGGTCACGCATGGAAGGTGGATCCTGGTGATGGTGCGTTCTACGGTCCCAAGATTGATATTACCATTTCGGACGCGTTGAATCGCAAGCATCAGTGTGCCACCATTCAGCTGGATTTCCAGCTGCCCGAGCGTTTCAAGCTGAACTATCGCAGTGCCGAGGGAAGCAGTGGCAAGAAGCAGGAGGGTGCAGAACACACCGAGGCCACTGATGTCGAGGCGAAAGAGTACCAGCGCCCGGTTATCATTCACCGCGCAATGTTGGGCAGTGTGGAGCGCATGATGGCCATTCTCATCGAACACTACGCTGGCATCTGGCCATTCTGGCTGTCGCCGCGTCAGATCATGGTGGTGCCTATCTCTGCGGCCAACTACGAATACGCAGATACGGTGCGTCAGCAGCTGCACGAGCAAGGCTTCTTCGTCGATGCCGATTTGGGCGAAAGCACGCTTAACAAGAAGATCCGAAATGCCGAGATTGCACACTATAACTTTATTCTGGGTAAGTGGTGGCGTCTGCTGCTTGTCTGTCTGTCTGCTTGTCTGCCTACGTGCTGTGCTCACGCATCCTTAGTGGTGGGCAATGAGGAGCAGGCGACACAGTCAGTGAACGTGCGATCCCGTGACGATGTGGGCACCAAATCGAAGGGCGAAACGCAGTCGCTGAACGACGTGTTTGTCAAGTTCAGTGAACTGAAGCGTGATCGCAGTCAAGTGAGCAAAATCTAGTGAGGACGTTTGTATGAGGATGGGAAAATGATAAAGCCAGAATCTCTACTTGGTTTCACTTTCACTGCATTCTGTTGTGGGCCATTTGCTAGCAGCGACTATGACGCATAACTGCTTTGCCAAAGGTGTTGGTGCGTGAGACGGCTTGTTGCGATCACGCAGGAGCAGAACTGTGATAGACACTGTGGTTTTGGAGCCGCACTCTATTACAGAAACGCGCTGCTCTCCATGACTCGCGTGCTATCGATCACGGAGAAGCCAACAGCCACACCTCCTTCGTTCACACCATCGCTTTTGGTGCGCAACAGAGTGCCGGCATCACAATTCACAACCTCGTCGCTATCGACACTGCGTGGTGTAAACAAATGGCTAGTTAGCGAGGATGCTTACCTAAGCCAGACGCCATAGACACCAAGTTCTGTTACCGTGTTGCTCACGTGGCTCAATTGGCCGTTCCGGAGAAACCAATTGTCGGTGGTCCAGAACTTGCGAATCCGTTTCATGAGAATATACTCGCCACGCTTATCGTGCGACATTGTTTTGAGCGCATTTGCCAGTTCCTGGTCATAAAGATTGTTGCCGCCACCCTCGCGCTGCGGCTTCAGCACGTAGTCGGTTGGCTGAGCAAGCGCGGATTGTATAGACTCGTTATCGATAGCCCGCAGCTCGGTGAAAGTGGCACGAATGCGCTTGATGGCGTCAACATTGTCCATAAACCTAGCATTGGCACATGTGTGGGTGGTGATTGTACGCTGCCCTGTGCTACCTTTCCAGCATCCCGGGCAGCGTCAGCACTTGCTGGACTTTCTTTGTGCCTGCTAGCTGATAGGCCAGGCTGGGACAGGTGACGGCTCGCGAGCTCTCGGCCAGCCATCGTGCTTGCCACTCCTAAGCAACACATGTCGGTTGTGAAGTACATGCGGTGTGGGACCTACCTTCTCGGTCGGGTATTCGTGTGGTTGATAGCCTGAGCGGTAATACACCACCGAGACATGGTTGTCCTTACTACGACAGCGTGTTGACGTCACGTATGCAATTGCAATTACTAGTGCAACTCAGGGAGAGCGGTGCTAGAAGCCGAGGAAGACACGTGTGCTCCATATTCAGCTAGCTCTGCATGCGTGCATCGCACGACTCGGATACTCCTGTTCTCGCTAATTACCGCTATGGTATGATGCATCCGAAACCAACCGTCGTGTAAGCTCATGCTCAATGTGGCGCTGTTCATAGCGGTTTCGCTCATTCGGCTGCACTACCATAGCTACCACAGCACTTCATTGCGATTACAGAAGCGTGCACAGAAGCGCATACCTGGGACAGCCGTAGGCGTGATGAGCAGCTTCTAAGCCAGCAGCAACACCGGTAAGTGCTTCTGCATTCGCTGAGGAGTGGGTGTCGTTGTCGTGGATCCAACTGGGGAATCGATGAGCAGCCGCCTTGTATGGCATGGCATGGCATGGCATACGCGTGCAGCCTGCAGGTCAGCCCAGACAGACTGGAGAACGAGCATGATATAGTGTTAAACTCCACTTGTTTCAGCTCAGTCGTTGCTCCAGGACAGTCTTGATGCAATAAATAGTCCGATCGATGTATGCCAAGCACTATCGGTTTCTGTATGCAATTACCACCCACCGTCTCTCTCCAGACTCGCACCTGGATACCGTGCTCTCGACACCGCGTCAGCATATTAAAGAGACGCCGGGTGAAGTCGTCCACCTTTACCACGCTACCATGGTTGAGTCACTGCCGTTTCCCAACAAACACGTACTCAAATAGCGCGTCTTGCAGGAAGAGGTAGTCAGAAGCAACGCGATGCATTAGCTTATTATAAAGCGGTTGGATCTGACGCGCTTCTGCATAGCAGGATTCGGGGAACGGTGATGGAAACATGGTCACCGGAGCTGGTATCACAGCAGACGCGTGCTCGGGATGAGCGACCACCAGGCCATGCGTCAGTGTCCAGTCGACAACACGTTCAACCAGCTCCTCGGTCATGTGTGGTACTTTCAAATGCACGGCCATAATGCGTGGTGTGATCAACGGAGGGGAGGGGGGAGAGGAATAGGTGCAGCAGCACGGTTGGAATACACACGGCAGTTGGGCTCGTGGTGTGCGGTGCTACGCCAACGCTCGCTGCAGCTATTTGCTGGAACGCATGAAGCGCAAGAAAGTGGTGCGCGTGCATCGGCGGCGTGAACTCTGCCATGCCGTCGCTAGTCTAGAAGACACAAACCCTTCCGCATTGTTCTCGCAGTCAGCGACACACGCGCTTTGTTTGCTGAATGCAGGCGATTGCGGTGCCACCTCCGTGTCCTGCGTGACGCTAACGGACACACTGCGCCATTTCCACGGGTTTCAGGAACTGTTTATGGCACCGGGAAAGGTAACTGTGCTGCTCAGAGCGCGTGTTTATTGTTTGACAGCCATATTCGGTCGTGGTGTTCGACTCTGAAGTAGCCACTGCCATTGCCCACAAACGGCTGGACGAGCAGGTATGGTTTGGAAGGAAGCCCGTTTTTGTCGAGTATATGCTATGGCCACTGCCTGAAAAGCCAGTGCAAGACATCACCGGGAAAGACATCCCGGGGTTGCAGCTGTACGACAATTTTCTGACCGAGAGCGAGCATACCGAGATGATCGCGTGGATTCGTGGCATCCACGATTGGGGGATGGTGAATCGGCGCTACGTGGTATGCTTGAAGATGCATGCACACGCGCATTGATCGTTTGTAGAAGCACTTTGGATATGCATTTGACTACTACAACAACCAGCTGGGCAACCATAATGTGCCGCCTATACCCGATATCGTGAGTCGGCTGTTCCCGCGACTTGCAGCACACACGCTGCCCATCCCGCAACAGCTGACCGTTTCCAAATACCCTCCGAAGACCGGCATCTCACCACATATCGACTCACACCACACGTTTGGAGACACAGTGCTCTCTGTGTCGCTGCTTGCTCCAGTCCTCATGGAGTTTCGCCATCCCATCACACGAGAGAAGCGCCAGGTGGAGCTGCGTCCGCGCAGTTTGCTAGTGCTGAAGCACGAGGCGCGCTACGTGTGGGAACACGCTGTGCGAGAGCGCAGCACCGACACGGTGGACGGCATCGCACGGTTGCGCCAAGAACGCCTGTCGTTGACAATGCGCCAGGGCCGGTGGACAGCGTGTGCGTGTGCGTGGCCCGAGTTCTGTGACCTTCGAGTTCGCCATAGAGACGCGTGCATGTCCGAACAAGAAGCGCTGGACTGACTAAGCGGGCAACTGCTGCTCAACCGCTTGGCGCTTTCATCCAGCTTGAATACCACACACGCATACTCATCTGACCCCATGTAGGACAGTGTATCTACTGCGTATCAGTGGTGGCCTGTTTGGGGTCTGCTGGACAGGACCAGGATGAGGTCCTTTCGCATCGATAGAGCCGATTTCAGCCGGCAGTTTGCCACAGTAGTAACCAAATAGACAGTATTCAAGTAGACAGACAGGCGAAATGCAGCGCCCGTTTTCACTGCATTTGCTTCGGAAAGGATAGGATGGAATATGAGACTCCTTGCTTCAGTTTGCACTGGTCGTGCACAGCAGAAGATACCTACATTCTGAGTACTATCTGCGAAGAGCACACTGATCACACTGTGCACACGACGCAGGATGATGTCGTGAATATACAGTGTGTTCTTTTTCATCCTCAGCACACGGTGTATGTGATCGCTTACACAGAAACACTATTCCCTTGCTCCCATGGTTTTGCTCGTTTGGGAAGTGTCGCAACACTCGGCTTCCCTTCATTGAGATCCGCTGGAATGTGCTTGATACCTTCGTCATGTCAGAATGACACCCAGGCAGCTTCGTTGCATACACACGCACACACACACACACGGGGAACTGACCTGGCACAGGCTGACCCGCTGCAATCAGTTCACATATCTCCTGGAAAGAGTGTGATCGTGGCGCGTGGTCTTCCACTGTTTCTTGCACGGGAGCTATGGACGAGCGACGCGTGTGTCGCCACGCTCGATACGCATCCAAGTCAAACGGCTGCTGAAACCTGAACCGTCAGCTAGGCTGTTTGTAGTACGATGAAACGCACTTGCTGAAGTAGAACCATTTTGCACGTTCCCACGCATCACCCTGCGTCGCGTCTTGCAACGTCGCTGCCCCGCGCTAACGACATCCAGTACGCGTTCCAGTGTGCAGCCCACCATAAAATGCTGGTCAGCCTCGAAATCATACTGCTCAAATGCTTGAAACACGCGAAGAGCGTCTGCTGTGTCAGCCATTCATACACGCGTGCTATTGCACGAAAAGCAGGAGAGTGAGAATGGAGTAGGAACTGAGCTTTTGCTGAGACGCCCGTGCTTTCGTTGAGACTTCTGTGGTTTGCTAAGCACCACTTCTGTGCTCTTTGTATGTCCGCTTGCCGGATACACTGTTTGTAAACGAGTGGATGAGCAAGTGGGTGTTGTTGCGAAGCACAGCGTCTTTGTGTGGATCACCTTCCGTGGGTTGAAGAACGCGTGTGTTGCTGCCGATGCTGCCAGTTTGCCCCAAGAAAGAGAGTGCAAGCAAGAGAGGCCTGACTGGTCCATCGCTCTTGACTCAACATAACTGTCAGCAAACAAAGCTGTATTGATTGACTCCACGACAACGTGTCGTCATTGCGCACTGCTATTGCCCCCCTCCCGCGCGTGAACCCAGTCCTTTCTATTCTCCAGTACGCATCACCTGCACTAGATGTCTGTGTCCTCGCACCTTCAGCAGCCAATGCGCATATGACATCTCTGCTGCTGCTGTGGGCATGCAGCTGGGTAGAAGCGAGTGGTACTGCTCTGTGCCTATGTTCGCTCAAGGGTTCAGCAGCAGCCAGTATGGCAGCGTCATCGTGATCAAAGACAGTGTTCTGTTGCAAAGACTAAGAAAAATGTGCTTATTCTTCTCTGCGTGGTGAGGTGAGGTGAGGTGTGGTTTGGAGGAGAAGGAGAAGGAGAAGAGACTATATGTCTGTGTCGATATCAGCGACGTCAGATTGTTCTGTCATGAAGGGGGGCCTTCTGTCATATTTGCGAAGGTCGTTGTATTTCTTCGTGAGGTCCTTCTTGAATTTCTGCAGCTCATACACAGAATACTGCATGAGTGTGGCAGGCGCTATTCCTTTGTCCAGAGCGTCCAGCAAAGGGGTGCGCTCGAAAACCGATCTGTTGAGTTCGGAGTTGATAACAGCAGCAGCAGCGAACGGCATGCACGCTACAGCAGCCACCGCCAAGACATAGATACTGCGGAAATGCATGTTCGTAAAGCGAGATTGCGTGGACGGATGTGTGGTAGACGGGAAGAACGACGCCCATGAGAACTGACCAGAAACGTGCCCTTGTTATAGAGGAGCGGCTGTATGCACCGCCAATCAAGTCTAGACAGACGGAGTGGGTATCCCACACGTGTTTGCCACGGGAGTGCGAGCATGCTCCCACGTGTGTCTTGCAGCAGCCTACACGCAGGTGGTGAGCGATGGGCAGGCCATGACAGACAAACCAAACCGACAACGTGCACTTGCCGTACCAGTGACAACCAGGCTTCCGTGTGTTTAAGACGTCCGCGGATCTTTCGTTTGATTGCTGTGGCGCGCATGATCCAGGGTCATGGCGTTGTCGTCGTCGTCCCATCAAACAGCAAAAACAAGCCGCTTTCGACTGTTATTATTGCGCCTGCCACTGCACACCTGTCCAATCCCCGCTGGATCACCATTTGAGTGTCGTGTTTGCGTGAGAAGCTGCTACCAGTGCTGCTTGCATGTGTTTTGACTGATGCGGTGTTGCATTTCCCTCAGTATGCTCAGTATGCTTAGCGTGCGGTGGACAACGTCTTAGATGCATAAAAGCGTATTATTATTGTTCACAATAGATTTATGCAGCAGAACACAACGGGCTTGTCTGTCGGTCTGTCATCTAGAATTTGTAGCCCATGGCGTCAAGACCCAGTGCTTTCATCACATCCCGTGCTTGCTGGTCTTGCGACGCATTACTGTCCGCAGCCTGTGCCTTGAACGCACGTTCCAGGCCAGTGGTGGGCATGTCCTGCAGTGTTTGGAAGCTTCCAGCAGGCATCCCACCCATAGACTGGCCCATCAGCTCTCCACCCAGCAGGCCGCTGCCGGCTGAGTCGGCATGCGGCGACCGTGGGGAGCCTGCGCCACCCAGCGTACTCAGCATATTAGGGGCCGCAGCAACAGCAGCAGCGATGTATAAAAGCGACGCAAGATATAACATAGTGCAGGGGGGGCAGAGGAGTCGAGGCGCGGGCGACGTGTGGGGGCAGGAAGAGTGTCAACGGCGGCTTAGAAGCGTGTTGCCATTGGGCCTGTTTTATTCTGTTTCCCACTCGGAAAGACACGGAAGTGGACGTTTGCTCCAGGCCAATTGCCGGCTCTACACTCAGCATTAGAAATGAACATGCGCTCTGCTCCCCCAAACGCCTGTTTTCAGCCTGCCCCTCGTCCCTCCGCCCACCTTTCTCCGCCGTCCTTTTGCAGTCAGTGGTCACTTTATGGTGTACGCGTGGTTTGGCTTCTTTGTGATAAAGGATGGTGTAGAAAGGCGGTGGAAAGTGTGGTACAAACCAGGGTTTTCATCAAAAAGACCACATCTTAGCCAAGGCAGGTGTGAACAGATCCGTCGCCGCTTGATGCGGGCTACGAAGACACGCATTCGTCTTCGAGGTGGCACACACCTTGCTGCGCTGTTCCGTGGCGCGGATTGCCACCGCGCGTCGCCAGAACGCGACCATGGCATTCACCTTCATGCATGCTGCATAACAAACAGTCACACGCAGTGTGATGATCGCTTATGTGCTTGGCTTTGTTGCGTTTCTCCTGTATTTGCGTTCCGTGCGCCGTGCGCCATTGCTTCCTCGTACCTTCTTAAATGCAGAAACAACCAACGTGCTCCTTGTCATTGCCCATCCAGACGACGAATGCATGTTCTTTGCTCCGACCTTGATCGCGCTTGCTCGGAATTCACACGTTCGTGTGCACGTCCTCTGCTTGTCAACAGGTGCGCACCTGGCTGCGCTGTACTATTGATGCTGAGTGTATGCGTGTGGTTGTCTGCAGGGGACCATGCTGGCTTAGGCAGCGTGCGCTCACAAGAGCTGTTGAAAAGCTGCACACAGCTTGGCATAGATCCTGTACTTTGCACCGTAGTGACGCATGCGTACGTCGCCCACCAGTGCGACACATAACATTGTAGAGAGCTGCCTGACCACCCGTCGAAAATGTGGCCTCTTGCTGCAGTAGCAAACGAGTTGGAAACCTATGTTGCGCAGCATACTATTCATCGCGTATGTGGTCCTCTTCCATGCGCACACATGCACGCAAACAGCAGTGAAGCTCACGGTGACGGATCTAGATCATCACCTTTGACAAATATGGCATTTCTGGACACGTTAATCACATTGCAGTCCACTTTGGTGTGAAGTAGGGAGGATGTCGTTATGCGCACAGCTGACCGTGTGGTGTAGACACTTTGTGCACACATCCACACGCTACACGCCTGACACACTGCCGGTCTACACACTGCGCTCAGTGCCATTGGTCCGCAAATACATCGGCTTTCTCGACGCACTCTGCACCGTCCGTCTGCAGCAGCTGATTCCCGAATCACTGAGAACACAGACAGAGGATCGCATGGTGTTCGTGGCAGGACTGGCTGACTTCTTACGCGCACACGCTGCAATGCGGCAGCACCAAAGCCAGCTTGTGTGGTTCCGATACTTATATATTGTATTTTCGCGGTACATGTTTATCAACGATCTGGATCGACTCTAGAGGGGGGAGGAGAGAGGAAGGGGAGAGAAGTGAGAGGAAGGAGAGCGAAGGAAGTGAACGATCATCAGCAAGCACGCGCACGCAGGATTTTCACTTCCTCAACCGGCCTGGATAGATGGTGTGCGTAAGCTGGTGGAGAGAACAGCAGGGATGGAAGCAAACCTGTCATTGCGATCGGTAGCAATAAGACCAAGACGTTGTACCACTTTGAGCCCACTGGACACACGTCCAAAGATAGTGTGTTTACCGTCAAGCCAAGGTGTTGGTGCCAGCGTGACGAAGAACTAGGGAGAGTGTGAAACGAAACGCTTTTGCATACCTCCTCCGGTCTACCTGACTGCCGTTGGTGTTGGGACCACTGTTGGCCATGCTGAGAATGCCAGCACCCGTATGCTTTAGCTTGGCGGTAATCTCGTCATCGAACTTTTCACTGTTTCGCGCGTTTAGTGATGCAACCACGCAAGCGAGTAAGCAAGCAACGAACGAACCCGTAGATAGAAGCGCCACCTCGGCCTGTGCCAGTGGGGTCTCCAGTTTGCAGCATGAAATCCTGTGACCACGCGTTTACCACCACACACCGTGAATGCATGTGTTGCTACCGTTATAATGCGATGGAACTGTACCAGGTCAGCTGCGAAGTGAGATGGTACGCGTGCCACCACCCTCACCCCCCCCCACCGCCACCCCGACCTCCCTCTCCTACCAATACGCCATCATAATAACCACGTTTCGCCTACACACACGCACCCACGCCCGCATGTTGAGCTGTGGACACACGCGTTTGCAAGACACACGCACGAGTTCGTAGAAGTTCTTGCATGTACGTGGTGCCTCATCCCAGTACAGTTCCAGCACAATGTCGCCCTGTCCGCCGCGGCGGATGTCAGCCCACTCGCCCGGCCATTCGTCTGCCGCTTGCCGTCTGCGACTGCTTACCATTGACGTGTCCAACACAACAAATGGATCGGCTGCGTCAGTCATTGCTCGACAGACGTGCCACTGGTAAGACCTCCGCAGTCACGCTTCACTCGTCCACCGCGCAGCGCACTCGCACTCGCACTCGCACACGCACACATGTCGCAGTCGAAAAGTAACACCACTGCAGCAGAGGCTCGCTGACCGGCAGAGAGTAGCGTGACTGGGTCTGACCATGCGCTGTGGAGTTTCAAATTGGTCGAGGCATTGCGGCAAGGTGGCGTGTGTCTCCGCACTCGTGGTGTGTCGCTCATGCTGTCCGATCACAGGCGACAAGCACGCGCTGAGTCATTTGCTGAATGAGCCAGAAGCCACCCCGGTCGAGCGTACCACTGGTCCGCTTCATCTTGCAGTGCAAATTGTCCCGCTATCCACCGTGCAGCTGTTGCTGCAGGAGCCGAACGTCGTGCTGAACCAGCAGGACCAGCATGGGAACACTGCCTTGCATGTGGCCGCAAAAGCTGGTCGTGCCGATGTGGTGCGGTGTCTGCTTGCTGTGGACGGCATCCATTTTGCTCTGATGAACGATGATGGCTTGACGCCTGACGAAGTGGCACGCACCCAGGAGATCGGTGACATGGTGAAAGGTAATAACCATGGCTCGATCTTCCGTCATCGGTGTAGTGGTGCGAGAGGAGTTCGCATACAACACTACACAAAGAATGACACAGCTTGTGCTGTCCAGAGATCTGCCAGCACTACAAGCGTATTTTGCTGATCCGCGTGCGCTCGCACTGGTCGACATCGACCATCAAGACCCAGCGACTGGCCAGACAGTGCTCCATGGTGTTGCTGCTGCCGGCGACCTGCCAATGGTCCAGTGGTGCTTGGCACAAGGCGCGGACGTGTTCATTCGCGACCGTAAGAACCGCGCTGCGCTGGATCTGACAAAAAGCGATGCTGTCCGCAACGCCTTGAAACAAGGTACTTGGTCATCCACATTCGTGCACACCCCTCTCACGCCCCTCCCACATCCCTCTCGTAAAGCTGCTAGTCGTGCTACATTAGACGCCAATGCTGCTAACGCTGCAGCACCGGGTCACGCGCCTCGCCAGCAAGGAGTGCTGTACAAGTGGACGAACTTCGCTAGCGGGTACAAAGCACGATGGTTTGTGCTTGAGCATGGTATCCTTTCCTACTACCGAAATCGAGACGAAGCGGGTAATGCTTGCCGTGGCAGTCTAAACCTTGCTATTGCCAAGCTTTGGATCGATTCAAATGACCGCTGCCGTTTTGACCTCGTTGGCAAAGGCAGTGTACGCTACCACCTGAAGGCCATTCATCCAGCCGAAGCACAACGATGGATTCTGTCCATCACACAGTCAAAGCAATGGCTGTCTGATAACGACGCGCATGCACCTGGGGTCCATGCAGCAAATGGCGGTGCTGCCGGTGTCAGCGGCACTGCCGCAACCATGCGAGATCGCTCTGATGTCGGTCTGGGTGGTGCTAGTCCATTGGGCACCACGGCAAACCGTCGCGCCAGCTATGCCACCGTACGCCTGATCAACGACGACGCCGACTCCGTGTTCCGCACACGCGACCACAGCTCTAAACGAGCTTCTTCCGCTGCGCTTTCACAGTCGCCATTCACCCCGATCGGGCTGTTGGCGCACCCGACCACCTCGACTGTTGCTGAGAGTGTGCGTGGTCATGTTCCGTCCCTGGCTGCGTCCAGCGGAGTGTCTATCGACGAGCGAGAGACAAGCGAGGGGGAAGAGCCGCCGCACGGAGAGCAGCTTCAGCTGACATTCAGCGGGCTGCGAGCTCAGCTAGAGATCCAAGGGCGACTCTTGCGGTCGTTGGACATGGCTCTTCAGCAACAGCAACAGCAGCAAGATGCAAACCCAGCTAGTACAGCGAATGAGCACAACGAAGCGCCGATAGATTGGCCACAAGCATCTGAGTTGGCAAGCTCGTTCGAACGCAGCGTGGTCGGTCTCCGAAAAATGATTGACGGTGCGCAGCACCTGACGGAAGAACGAGAGCACTGGTGGCGGGACCAGGTGGCGGATGAACGTGATCGTCTGCGTTTATGGGAAGAAAGCTTGCGCCGTATGGCAGAAGAGCATCAGGAGATGCAGCAGGCGCTGGAGACGAAACAGGAAGCGATACAGGAGCAGCAGCTGAGCGACGATCTTGAGCTGGAGGAAGATGAGGATGAGTTTTTCGACGCAGAAGACGCGGGAACGTCTGTGAATATGGTGGAGGTACCGACGCCCACCTATCCGTTGTCTGTGAAATCCCTGGTTCGTTCTGTAAGCCAAACTTCTGGCGTGGAAGCCGGCGACGAAGTGGATGCAGCGCTGACGATCGACGTTGCGGCAGTCGCGCCTTGCACTCCACAGCGCTCCGTTAGTCCGACGCATTATATGCGTCCGTCGTTCGCGGGCTACCCCAGCGATGTCAGCCAGCTGCGTACGAAGCTCCCGAACCCCGGCGAACGACCAAGCATGAGTATTTGGGGTGCGTTGAAGAACAGCGTTGGCAAGGATCTGTCTCGCATCTCTTTGCCTGTGATATTCAACGAACCGACAAGCATGCTGCAGCGGATGTGCGAGGACATCGAGTACAGCGAGCTGCTGGACAAAGCCGCGCGTCCAATGGGCAGCACTGAGCGAATGCTTTTTGTGGCCGCGTTTGCCATGAGCAACTATAGCAGCACCGACGGTCGTGTTGCCAAGCCGTTCAATCCACTGCTCGTGCGTGCTCCTTCCCTCTTTTCTCCATCGCTCACGCGTGACACCTCATGGCGACTGACTACACATCCTATAGGGGGAAACCTTTGAGTATGTGCGTCCCGATAAATCGTGTCGCTACATCTCCGAACAAGTGTGCCATCACCCGGTATGTCCTTTCCGCCGTTGCCATCTCACACGACTCACTGCATGCCTTCTCCGTAGCCCATCAGCGCGTGCTTTTGCGACTCGCCTAACTACAACTTCTTTGCGGAAGTGAACATTCGGTCCAAGTTCTGGGGGAAATCGTATGAGCTGTTGCCGGATGGTGTTTCGCACGTCGAGCTTAAGATCCCTCGCACGCACACGACACAGTGGCGAGACTCGCCAGACGCGTACGCCATCACAACGCCCGGGCTTGAGGACCGTGTATTGGAGCACTACTCGTGGACGAAGGTGACCACTATTGTCCAGAACATCATCATTGGAAAGTTATATATTGATCATTACGGAGACATGATTATTCGCAACCATCGTACTGGGGACCAGTGCCAGCTGACGTTCAAGCTGCGGGGCTGGGGCGGGAAGAATGCATATGCGCTCGAGGGAGTGGTGCGCAATGCATCTGGGCGTTCTGTCTGGGATGTGGCCGGACGCTGGAATGAGCAATTGGTCGCCCGGCGTGCTGCCAGCGGCATGACATCAGACACGCTTGCCGACGCTGTTGGTGAGGATGTGCACGAGGTCACGAGTCTGAACTCGGAAACGCGAAAGGCACTGCTGCTATGGCGGATGAATCCGCTGCCGGAAGAACCACGCGCCTTCAATCTCACCTCTTTTGCCGCGACACTCAACCACCTTCCCGACGGACTCGAACGCTATCTTCCTCCCTCAGACAGCCGTCTACGACCCGACCAGCGCGCAATGGAGAGTGGCGAATGGGACCACGCGTCCAATGAGAAAGTACGGCTGGAAGAGAAACAACGTGCAAAACGCAGAACACGTGCGTCGTCGGATGTCTCCTCTAGCAACTCCGATGAGCATGTGCCGCGTTGGTTCCGAAAGGAAATGGAGCCAGACACCGGCGAGTACTACTGGCGATTCGATCCTCAGTACTGGGCGGATCGAGAACGCCTGAGTGCTGAGGGTGCAGGATGGCCAAATGTGGATGACATCTTCTAAGCGTATTTAGGCTGTGGTGAAGGAGCGGGGAGGAGGTGAAAGGGATGGCGTTGTTGTCAGTCTGAACAAAGTTGTATGCGTGCAGTATCTTGGTCGTGGCCAAGTGTTTAGACACTTTGTGTGGATTGGTTTGTGCGAGTGGTGATGCCATTGTGCGTGCCTGTTCAGCAGGACGGAATCGCACTGTGCTGTGCACCGCGTCAGAGAGCTCGCGCTGGGCCGCTATGACTATCCGAGCAGTACCAGCGCAGCATGCTAGCGCGTAGCAAGGAGCGACGCTGCACGAAATGCACGAAAGAAAGGGAGAAAGGAAGCAGGACGAAGTGTTCCAGTGTCTTATTTTGTCTTCATCATTATTTTCCGATTTTTCAGTGCAGCCCACTTGAATCGCTTGAGCCACATGGTGAACACAGTCATGACACTGAGCAGCAGCACGGCTTTCATGCCAATGCGTTTGCGATCGTCGTGTTCGGGCTCAGCCGCCCATGCCAAGAACACGCTCACATCTTTGGCAATCTGGGAAGCAGTGGCAGGAGTGCCGTCTTCGTACTCCACCACACCGTCATAGATATTGCGCGCCATGGCAATCGCACCGCCAGGGAAATAGGGATTGTAGTTGAGGCCCTCGCGAATCTCCACTCCGGGCGGAGGGTCACAGTAGCCGGTCAGCAAGGAGAAGATGTAGTCCTGCGATGGGCGTCACTATAACATCTCCACCCCTCCACCGCCCGGTTTCCTACCTCTCCCCCGTGTCGCGCTTTTGACATCAGACTCAGATCTGGTGGCAGAGCACCGCCGTTTGCCGCTCTGGCAGCCTCGTCGTTGGCATACGGACGGGGAAAGTAGTCGGCCAGTTTTCCTGGACGCTGGAACATCTCGCCATTTTCATCAGGCCCATCGGCGTACTCGTAGTCCTCGGCCAGCGCCTTTGCTTCGGGTTCTGTGTGTGCAACACCAATCAAGTTGCGAAAAGCGATTCTGTCCATGGAGTGGCAGGCGGAGCACACTTCTTTGTAAACCTGGTAGCCTCGTCGAATACTAAGCAGGATGTTTACGACGCGGCGTGGCGAGCAGTGACATACGCTGCATGGTCAAAAGTACGCAGGGGGTGCAGGTGGGACCAGGGATAGTGCGGAGCATGCAAACCAGTGTCGGCGTTGTCGTGGGCATGCGCGTCTTTGGCACGAAGATAGTTGTAGGCAAAGGCAGCCGTAGCACCAGCAGCAACCGTTGCGGTAACGAGGCTGGTAGCATACTTTGTCTGTCACTCAGTTTCCCTGGATCGCGGTGAGCAGCCACCTACCGATGCAGATTGAGCAGCCGACGAAGCATGCACTAATCGCACCTAACCATCAGGAGAATGAGAATGCGCGCGGGCAGAAGGTGTGCGGCGTCTGGGCTTACCCCGCGGATCGAATGCCCGAACGTGGTGCGTGCTTGAGCGAACATGGGCGAGAACGGCAGTGAAAAACGAGTGGCTTCCACTGGATTTTCCGCCTTCTCTTCCCGCCGTCCGCCGCGTATACTCACACGCCGCCCGCCGTTTACACGTCTTCTTTCTTAACGACTTACTTCCACATCATGCGTTCTACCGCCGCCTTTGTTGTGCTCGCCGCCTTTGCTGCTCTCGCTTCCCTTCCCATTGAAGCTCTGCCTCATTTTCGCTTTACCGCCGGTGAGTTTGGCGAGATGGTTACACGCCTCGTTGCCGAGGGCTTGCACGGAAATGCTCATGTGTCTGGTGCTCACCCCGGCCTACACAGTCCCCGCATCGAAATCACCGATGCCGGCCTTACCCACGGCGCAGCATGGAGAAATGCGGAACCCCGCGTTCCCACCGTAGAGGCGTTGCACGACGCGAAGGCAACTCTGAAAAAGACAGTAAAGGGTGATGCGCTCTTGGCCGACCGGGTGCTTGATGCCAAAAGAGCGAGCGACCTGAAAATGGAGCAACATCAGGCCAAGGCTCAAGCTGACGCTAAGACACACGCCAACGACCTCGCTGCCATCGAAGCACAGAAGGTGGCTGAAGCAGCTGAAGCGGGCGAGGCTCAAAAGGTGGTTGAAGAGACTGAGATCAATGGCGCTGTTCAGGACGCGCTTCTGAAGGAGGAGGGCAATAAGGGGACTCAGGGCGATGGTGGCTCAAGCGCCAGGGACATCGTGGAGACGAAGAAACCTTCCGGTGGCAAGCATGCTGCTAAAGTTGCCGCCGGTGTGATTACTGCTGCCGTTGTTGCAGGGGGTGTGGGGCTCGGCACTGGCCTTGCCGTTTCTGCCCACAAGAAAGACAACAGAAAGGCATAATCGCGAGACGCCTGGGAGGTAGAAGATGTGTTTCTAGAGAAAGATGTGCATCAGAACGATGCATACCTTTGATGAATAAAAAGAACGATGAACGAGTTCATCCTGTTGTGAAGGGTGCCTAGAGCTGCGATTGACTGGAACACGTTATTGCCGTGATGTACGTGTCATTGACTCCCATGTTATGGCAGGAGCAGGCTGCATCCCTTTCACCTCAACACACACACATACGCTTCGTTCAAGTACTGCGTGTGAAACATGGCACACTAGCTCCCATAGTACAACATGGAAATGCTGCTACCACACACGCGCTGCACTTCTCCAGGCCCCCCACGTCTTCCATCTTCCCCCTCCAAACTTCCAAAACAAACACCACCACCACCTGCCTACAATAAGATGCCACTATGGCTGAGTCACGAGGGAGAGGGCTGCTGCTGGATGATTTTTTGATCTGACAAAAGCACGCATCCACAGCCATTTCGTGGTCCAACACCGCTCACCGCTCGTCGCCTGCCGCCATGTCCTACGCCGCCCCCAACCAGCCGCACTATCCCCCACCGCAACAACAACAGCAACAACAACATCAGCAGCACTACACGTCTTCCGATCAGCCCTACTACCCACCTCCAGACGCTTCCATCCCGCCTTACCCGCAGCAATCGTACGCACCTCCGTCATCCCACTCCACCGGCTATCCCGGAGGCCCTGCCTCGCAGCCGGCTCCACAGAATCAGTCGTATGGGCAGTTTGCCGATCCACAAAAGGCCTCCTATGCCCCTCCGCCTGGCCCTCCTCCGCCCAACGCCATAGGGTATCCGGGAGGTGCAGCAGGCTCGCAACCTCCCCCTCAGAATCAATCGTACGGCCAGTTCGCCGAACCGCACAAGGGAAGCTATGCACCTCCGCCTGCTTCGGGAGGCTATCCGCAAGGTCCCAATGGTACGTGCTTGCCTGTGGTGTGTGGTGGCCAACGAGAGGTGGTGATGGTGGTGACGGTGTAGGAGGAGGAATGTATGCTCAGCAACAGGCGATGGCCTATTCACAACCGGCAGCGGTGCCACCACCTCCCCCGAGACCTGCAAACCAGACAGGCGGTCTGTGCGCTGGCCTGTACGTCCCCATCCATGCATCCCCACTGATCTGACTGGTGTAGAGCGGCAGGCGCGTGTCTCTGTTGCCTATGTGAAGCCTGCTGCGGCTAGCGTAGTAGACAATTAAGTACCTTTACCATCACTATCACTACATTCAACGCGCCCTCGTTTCACTGCACAAAATATCTCACAAGGGAAAGAGACGTGTACACTATCATGCATGCTCCAGCTCCGACCGCATCTCCTCCCACGCCTCCCGATTCTGGCGCTGTCAGCATGCATGCTCAAGGAGCGCAAGGGAGTGTACCTTGCGACACCAGCGCACCTGTGCACGAGCGTATTCACGCAGCAGCGTGCACAGCTCCTGATCACGGTCACGCCAAAAGCGATCCAAATCATCGCGCACCGCTGCGGAAACCTGCACCAGCTCGTTGGTGGATGCGTCTAGCAGCACCTCGAGCTACATCGCATGCTGCGTCACTGCACCGCTCGTTACTGCAAGGCGTACCTGTGCAATTTGTGCTCGTGTCTTGGCGGCAGTGGCGCGTCGCGTCTGTGCCGGATCCATGTCCACCAAACCGTACACCGCACCCGTCAATCGACCAAGCACGCCTGGCGACGCAGCACTGCTTGGCACGTGTGTGCGCATACCCACAGAGTGCCGATCGCTATTCTGGTCGTCGTTGGGATCGACGACGTGGCCGTGCCCATTGCGTCGCGTCTCTTCCTCGTCGCTGTTATGACTG
Organism: Cochlonema odontosperma; assembly: GCA_004114315.1. Taxonomy (NCBI): domain Eukaryota; kingdom Fungi; phylum Zoopagomycota; class Zoopagomycetes; order Zoopagales; family Cochlonemataceae; genus Cochlonema; species Cochlonema odontosperma. Next base: position 64,068 of record QZWT01000008.1, on the reverse strand, counting down.
GCGTCATCGTTGTCCTCGTTGTGTCCCTCTTCGCCATGCACAGCGGTAGCCACAGACGGGTCGCTGCGGACCAGTTCCGATAGCACAGCGCGTTTCCGATCAAGCCGCGACTCCAGCATTTCCTGCTGGGCGTGTCGAATATGCCGATGGGCCAGCACCTGTCGTGCCGCTGCGACATACCGATCGTACTCGTCTATCGGCTCTTCCACCTCGATTTCCATTGTGGTGTTCTTCACGTGTTATTCCACGCGTCTGCATACCGACAAAGGCAGACCACACGACCTACCATTGTGATGGTTGACATGTAGGCAGTATCAGCTGCCTGGCCAATCTTCTCCAACGCTTTTGCAAGCACGCCTGTTTCGGTAAGACTGAATCCGTTGTAGATAGCACCCAGTTCGGCGTGCACTGTAGCCACCTCTTGGCGTCCCCGTGAATGAGCATGTGGTCGAGAAGGGGGGTGTATGTGTGTACCGGTTAACTTGGTGCGCTGATGGCGCAGTCGTCTGGCCAGTCCGTCATGCAGCTGTTTCCGCCACCGCTCCATTTGTGTTTCGCGTGCCACGAATTCAGGATCGGGATGACGGAGGGTAGTGGTGGCGGTGGCAAGCGTGAGCATTGACTGTTGCTGTAGCTCGTCTTCTTTCAGATGGGTCGTTGCCATGACCGCGGTGGGTTGCGCGGGATTGTCAGACACTTCCGCATCCCACACTTGCTGTACATCCGTGGTGGTTACGGTGCCGGGGAGAACGAGCGCAGGAGCAGTGGGAATAGCACGCACAGCCTCCGTGGCCATAATGTCTGCCTGTATGCATGTATGGAAAGGGTGGGTAGCAGGTGGTGGGTGAGCGAGCAAAGCCGAGAAAGGGGAAGTGCAACGACTTACCCATGACTGAGAGGGATCCAAGAATTGATGCAAAAAGTGGACAGCGCTGAGGATAGGGTGTCGACATACGCGCCGCATGAACTCAGCCAGCTGGCGCCGCCGTCGTGCCACCAGAGAGGGGTCTAGCCGCGAGCGCGATGGATTCAGCTGAGCGTAGTCAGCGATCTGTGACACTGCTACAGAATGAATGGTACGACTACAGCGTAGGGATACAAAGGGTGTGTTTTGCAGGGATAGGGGGAATGATGAGGACGGGATGCAGTCGATGGAGGAGATCACGCAGTGCATGGAATTCGGAGTAGCGGCGACGCACTTCGGTGTTCTGCGAGCAGGGTGAGAGGGGGACGGGAGGTGCGGGGGAGGTGGTACGCCGTAGTAAATGGTATAGGCAATGTAGGGCTGGGCAGCAGTGTCAGACACTTTGGCGGTATGCGGCACGCTCAATTGCAGACCAGGAGCACGCAGCGCACGGTCGACCGCACAGCAGAAGGCGTCTTGGTCGGTGGGGGAAGAAGGGGCGGGCACGAACGAGGGCGAAGGGGTGTGGGAGGCGTCGTTGTCAGCATGCGACATCGACGGTGCGTGAAAGAGTGAGAGCGAGAATGGGAGTGCTGACGCAGCGGTGGGCGTGTGCCTGCCTGTGCATGCCAACGACGCCTGCTCCCTTGAGTGGCTGGGCGTGGGCGTGGTTGATCAATGTGTAGCAGTGGAACGAGAGAGAGAGAGAGAGAACGGATGTGTGTACAGGCAGTTGGTGGACCAGTTATGCATGCACGCCGCATGCACGCACACCACTTGCAAAGAATGTTGGCAACAGGACACTGCCACAACGCAACAGCACACCAACCACCAGCAAAGAAAGAAACAGTGTACAAACAAACAAAGCAATGCTTTCTTCCATCGCCGCCATCCTCATCCCACGCAGTAGCACTGCCTGCAGCAGCCAAGCCAGGGATGCACAGCACGATAAAACATGTTCGCAACAAGGGATCCCCATATCTGCTTGCACTACACGACACAGCCGATCCACAGCAAGGAAGTCGCTTGCTGAACACTTCCCACTCCCGCCACACGCTGCAACCAGCACGCAGCGCTTTCAACGGCCACCCGCTTTGTTGCCATCACCAGCCATGACGCGCCTATTGACGCAGTCACGCAACTCGCCCACCATCTTCCCGTGTGCGCGCTTGCAGCAATGCCGCTTCTCATGCCAGATCAGCTTTCTTCTACGTCTTCCAATGCCACCGCATCAAAGACGCGCCTACTTGTGGTGTCCAACCGCCTGCCGGTCACCATCACGCGCAATCCCGAAGACACCGCCCACCCCTTCACCTACGCCATGTCCTCCGGAGGGCTGGTCTCCGCGCTTTCCGGCTTGAAAAAGGAAATGGAGTTCACTTGGATCGGGTGGCCCGGTCTTTATCTGGCGGATGAAAACGAACGGCAACGCGTCACCGACGACTTAGTCAACCAGTACGCTTGTCTGCCCGTGTGGCTCGACGAAGACACTGCCGATAAACACTACAACGGCTTCTCCAACAGGTACCATTGCCCCGTGGCGTGCGCAACTCTTTCTCACGCCCACCCACCGCACCAGCATCCTATGGCCGCTGTTCCACTACCACCCCGGTGAGATGTATTTCGACCAAACAGTATGGGACGCGTATCAGCGAGCTAATGCGGAATTCGCCCGTGCTATCGCTGCTATGGTGTGCCCATGTGACGTCATTTGGGTCCAGGACTACCATCTTATGCTGCTACCACGCATGTTACGTGAGGAGTGTGCCACGCGGGGCCAGCTTGATCCGGACCATGACATTCGCATCGGCTTCTTTCTACACACCCCCTTTCCCAGCTCAGAGGTGTACCGTGTGCTGCCCGTGCGTCGCGAGATCCTGCAGGGCGTGCTCAAGTCAGATCTGATCGGATTCCACACTTACGACTACGCACGACACTTCCTCAGCAGCTGCACGCGTATCCTGGGCCTGACAACCGTGCCCATGGGCGTGGAGGATGAAGGACGCACGGTCGCCGTGGGCACATTCCCCATCGGTATCGATCCCGACAAATTCACAGAGGTACTGCACCATCGCAATGGATAGCCATAGACCCAGCATTCATCGCCATCCCACAGGGCCTAGGATTGGACGCGGTCAAACAGCGCATTTCTGAACTGCGTGCTAAGTTCGGTGACGTGAAGCTGATTGTCGGTGTCGACCGCTTGGACTACATCAAAGGCGTGCCGCAGAAGCTGCACGCGTTCGAAGTGTTCCTCTCGCGCCACCCCGACTGGGTCGGTCGAGTGGTCCTGTGCCAAGTGGCAGTTCCCTCTCGTCAAGACGTAGACGAGTATCAGACGCTGCGAGCTGCCGTCAACGAACTGGTCGGCCGTATCAACGGTCGATTTGGCACTGTGGAATTCACGCCCATCCATTTTCTGCACAAGAGTGTGGACTTCCACGAGCTGGTGGCTCTGTACGCCGTCAGCGACGTGTGTGTGGTCTCTTCCACGCGCGACGGAATGAATCTGGTACGGTGAATATCTCACAGCGCTGTTGTCTCACATCCGCACCATCAGGTGTCCTACGAGTACATCTCCTGCCAGCAGGAGCGCCACGGCGTACTCTTGCTGTCCGAGTTCGCAGGTGCTGCTCAGTCACTCAACGGCTCCATCATCGTCAATCCATGGAACACCGAAGAGCTTGCGCAGGGCTTCCATCAGGCAGTGACCATGAGCGCGGAACAACGGCGCGTGAACCACGAGAAGCTGTATCGCTATGTGACGAAAAACACCGCTGCGTACTGGGGCCAAACGTTTGTGCATGCATTGCGAGTAAGCGCGCAAGGCTGTTCGCGGTGTGTGATGGTGACATCTGCATTCGTAGAAAACAAAAATAGACGTAGCGCAACGGATCCCGCGATTGTCACGCAGTGTGGCCCTAGAAGCATTTCAACAGTCTACCAAGCAAAGGGTGTGTGTGTCTCTATGCCCATGGCGCCGTCTGACGCATCGTTTTAGCTGATACTTTTGGACTACGAAGGCACTTTGATTGGCACTCATCGATTGCCTGATTTTGCGCGTCCCAATGCAGCCATGCTGGACGCACTGCGTCGTCTTAGCGCACTGCCACGCACCCATGTCTACATCCTTTCTGGTCGTGGGCGTAAGCAGCTGAACGCATGGTTCGGAAGTGTCGATGTAGGACTGTCCGCGGAGCACGGCTGCTTCTACAAGCATCCGGCGGCAGTACGCAGCCGGCTGGCAGAAACCACAGAAGCGACAGTTCGTGCAAGCTACGACGTGATTGACGATGACGACGACGAGCTGAAAGATAATCAAGACTGGCGATGCTTGGTCGAACATGTGGATCCGATATGGCGAGACACTATCCGACCACTGTTCGTGCACTACACGCAGCGTACACCTGGCTCTAGTATCGAGGAAAAGGAGGTAAGCACACGCATGCACACACACACACACTATCGCCCTTCGGTGGACTCAAAGCACTCTTTCCCATACTCCGTTCGTGTAGATTATCCTGACGTGGCATTATCGAAACACCGACCCGGAATTTGGCACATGGCAGGCGAGCGAACTGCAAGTTAATCTGGAGAAGATTCTGTCGCACATGGCACTCTCGGTATGTGCAGTGTGCTCTGGTGCTTTGTGTGACACGCCCTGTATAGATTGTTGTCAGCAGCAAGACGTTGGAGCTACGACCGGCTGCAGTTGACAAGGCCTCTTCTGTGCGCGCTATCTTGAAAGATTTCCACCAGGCGCATCTCACAGAAGCCTCTGATGTCGCGGACCATGATGTGGATTTTGTGCTGTGCATGGGCGACGGCAAGATGGACGAGCCGGTATTCGCTGCGCTGCGTCAGTGGGGTGAAGAGGCGTCGACGGAGACGACACGGTCTGTGATTACCGCCACAGTGGGGCGCAAAGCACAGACTGAGGCCAGTTACGTGCTGTCAGATGTAAAGGAGGTACACGACCTGCTACACGCGCTTTGTAGCGAGAACGAGAGGGGAGGAAAATAAATGCGTTGCGGCAGACGCGTCAAACAGCCCAAGGAGAAGGAAAGCACGGTTTCATCGTTTTACGTGAAAATATGTGAGGTAGCACGTTGGAAGGTGCCAAAATGCGCACATGTGTGTTCATCCATATGGTGTTCCTGTAAGCGTGTGCTTGAAAAGTGGGAAGAGAGAAGCGGTAAAGTGTTTTATCGCGGTACACGGTGGTTGGGAGGGGAATGACATTTACACAATGGTCGTAGGCTAGAATGAGCTTGTCCGGTAGGTGAAACGATACACGGGGCAGACATCCTGGTGGAAGGGCGATGGGCACGTGATAGGAGTGCGGAAGTGTGACAGAGGAAGTGTGCACGCAGATAAAGCATCTTGCTCAGCATAAACATGATGGAAGCACGAGTGTGGAAGGGAGAAGTGGTCGTTTAGAATATCCCTCCCTGGTCCTCCATAGCGGCAGCAGCGTCCTCGGCAGCAGCTAACGCAGCAGCAGCAGCAGCATCCATACCGTTGTTTCCGGGAAACAAGCTTGCCACAAACGAAAAGGCAATCTGCTGCCAGCCAAGCGGTTCTGCTGGATTGTTTTGGTGCTGCTGCTGCAATTGAGCCGCAGGGGTGTCTACGTTGCCGACAGCCCCTCCTGGCTGCTGTTCTGCTGCAGGAGGCTGACCATCTGGCTGGTTGTTGGCTGGTGGCCTCTGTCCATTCGGAAGCATGAACCGTGCCTGTAGATTCCATCCTTGTGGCCACTGTAAGCGCTCTGTCTGTACTCTAGTGCGGTGGAGAGCGCGGTGGAGAGACAGGTAAGTAGGGTGGTAATGGTGCCGCACAAGGTAAGGAGGACACATACAAAAAGATGATCAACGCCATTGCATGGAGCAGCAAGTGTCGACCCCAGCCCGCGCCCTGGGAGAACAGCCAGACGGCTAAGAAGAGCTTCAGCAGCAGTCGGATGTCAGAGGCGTGTCGTTGCTGTCGCGCGATAGCAGCTTGGCGTTGTTGCTCGGCCACTTCGGGGTCGGGCAGCGCGGCGGGTGTGGGCGGGGCAGCGAAAGGTGGGGGCGAGGGAAGGAAGGACGAGTGCATTGGGTTTGCGTATCGTGACGAAAGGTGAAGGAACGAAGCGGGGAACAAGGGCACGTCATGCACAGCAATGAACAGTGGGACACGCACCAGATACGGCAGACCGCTACACAAGTGTTCAGCGATACAGGTCCCCGGCCAGCAAGAGAGGGGTGGGACATACTTGATGCTGGTGTACTTGTAGGTATGCCCAAGCGTAGTTGCTGGCAGCTGCGGCAGTGCCTCTTCCTTCGCTGAAGATGAGGACGGGGGTGAGGGAGAGGGCGAGGGTGAGGATAGCGGTCGCTGTTCACACAACAGCGTTGCCAGCGAGGGGCTTAGTATGATGTGCACTATGGCGCGGTCCTAACACCACCAATGAGCATAGATGCAGGCCGCCTTCCCAACTTGAACAAAGTCGCAGAGCCGGTCGGTGTCGAGCAGTTCGCGGCCTGCAAACACTAGTCGCACGGCAGAGGCAGGCACGGGCAGATCGGGAAGAGACAGCCGCTCACTGAGCAGCTGTTTCACATCATAGGCAAGCGCAGCAATGGGAACAGTGATTGAGGGGTCGTTCAATGGAATGGATTGTGGGGAGCGCAGTTCAACGGTCAGAAAAGTCATTGCGAAAGAAGCAGCACACCGTGCCAGGCAGTGGAAGGTCGAGTGGTGCCGCATGTGACGAATGTCGTCGCACGAAAGAACGCACACACACACAGGATACCGCCTCCCCATCCGACGGCAAAGTAGCGGCAGTCAGCGCAGTGCTAAGCTGTGCATTTGCCTGCTTCTCTTGATGTAGTTGCATCCACGCGAACAGCATCCACGGCCATAGCATACAGCATGCCGTCTCGAGTGGGCCATTTCACTACGTGGTCTATTGGATCCACCATGCTGCGTCTGGATGCTAGCACGGGTAGCCGCACTGGACGCCGCCACTGCATTAGCAAACGATAGCACTGCTTCGATGCAACGCATACAGGCCTGCTGTCGAACGCATGCACACGCTCGCCAAAGTGATGTGGAACAGACAACATATGTTATTATTTACATTGACAAGGTGTGCCGGTGCCACTTCTGCATCGGCGTACCACCACTACAACCCACCACTGCCACTTCAGGGGAATGCAGTGTTTTTGCGTTGGTCATCCAATCTCTTCAACTCCTCAAGCTGCTCTTTCATCATGTCGACATACGCTGATTCCCATGCCGGTGTACCGCGTTCGTAGTTCGTCTCATCCTTCATAATGTCATCACTGATTTTCTTGAATAGTTTGTAGCGCTCACCACTTGATTGATCGGAAACGCACAACAAGGTCGGATCAATAGCCATCTGCTCCGACAAATTGTGGATCAATGCCTTAGCACTATTAAAAAAATCTTCTGTGGAATCGAATGGGCCTGGTGTACTGCGAATGCCCTTCATCGCCTTGACCAGTTCAATGTATCTCACTAGCAACGGGCTTAGAGGTTCTTTCTGCAATTCCCCCTGTAATTTCTTCTTAAATTCTGCCTTTTCCCTACTGCCCATTTCTTTTGGTGGTTTGCTGTTGCCCTTAGCGTACACGAAACAAACAGTGGAAGCCATCTGTGCCCGTATCATTTTAGCAACATTCTCAATCGTTTTTCTAGGGGTGTTACTCCCTGTTTTATAAACTTCCTTCATAAGGGCAGCCATTTTGGTGAGGTATGACCGCGTTTTACTAAAATCCGAGTTCGGGAGTTTCTCGATACTATCTCTGAGAGCCGAACAGCGATCAGAAGTCCCAGCATCCATGATTTTGTAGACAAGTCTTGAGTACTTCGCGTCAAGTGCAGCTATCGTGCTTCCAGAGGGTTCTTTGAGGTGCTCGGGGATCTCCTCTGTGTCATCTTCCAGGATGGGCGGATGTTGCTGCGGCAGAGATGGTGCAGCCGTGGTGGTGGTGGTTGTGGTGGTGGTGGTGCGTCGAGGGTCCACGGTGGGCGCTGGGGCGTCCGGGTTCCGCTTGCTATCCACACGGAGCGCGGCATAGCGATCGAAGAAGTCGTGGAAAAACTGGTCCACCTCGGGTCCGGTGTAGTCGCCGATGGTTTGGGGATAAGAAATGCCTTCCTCCAGCACGCTCAGCAGCGAAGGAAGGGCCTCGCCTGGCGGTAGAGAACGCGCGCCAACAAGGGCGAAGGGTGCGCATGCGATGGCAGCGGCAACAAGAACAAGCGTGCGGACACCGTGCATATGCATTTGAATGGAGAACAGCGCAGCTGGTTGCAAACGGGAAGAAAGTGGCACTGTCGAGGAGCGCACCAGGTTGCTATTTTGTAGTTGCTGGCAATGTGGCGTGGGAAGTGTGACGTAGGCACGCTTCTGTTCGGCACAGCAAGCGACAGGCGGTGTTCCGCTTTGGGCACAGTTGCGCTTGGCATTGCAGAACTGCGGTGCGCTGCTATGGGGGCTGGCTGCTGGTTGTCGGTGGTTGATGCACGCTCACACCGCCAGCCCACCGCCAGCCCACCGCCAGCCCACCACTAGCACCACCACCACCCGTGCCACTACACTGTGCTGTGTCTCAGCGCAGGTACGACACCGTCGACAGAGCAGCATGGCTGTTGCTGTGGTGCTGGTGACTATGCTGCTGTTGCTGCCACCACCACTACGCGTGATAGTCACTGCTGTGCCGCACTCTGCTACAGACTGCCACACCCTACAGCAACAACTTCACTATGGCTCTACACCACACACCTCCACCACAAACAGTCATAGATAGCTGCAATGCAACGAATGGTGCTACTCACGATGTAGCATCGAATGGCGCTGTATGCATGCAACTGGTGCAGGACCATTGCACTGTGCACGTGTGTGGTCTGTGTGGTCTGTGGTAGTGACTGGAATGGAGCAACCGGGTGCATACATCTGCTGTGCTGCTGGTGCTGGTGCAGGCGAACCACCGGATATTGGCTGGCAGTGATGTGATGTGATGCAATGTAGTACAATGTGTGTGTCAGTGATCATCTACGTCTCCACTAAGAGATTGTTTATCTGATCATCGTTTTTATTGCTAGATACGACAGCTGAACCAGGTGTGAGAAGGATGGAGGCAGCTGCTGTGCAAGAGACAGTGGCGGAGAAGCGAGACGTACTTCAGCAAGGGTGGATCGCTTGGCTGTGCTATGTGGATGCGTGGCTATATGATCCGATGCATACAGCCTGCAACTGCAAAGGGCACTGCTACATCCCTCACAGCTGATGCATAGTGCTTTAAGACCATGGCTTGATAATGGATTGTGGCATGTCATCACACTGTCATCTATGCTACAGCCAGAAGTGCTACTACTGCCATCGTCATCTGCGACTGCAAAACGCTGTTACATAGTATCATAGTAAAAACGCTACGCATCACACAAGCATGCAATCCGTTTGTTGTTACTACCACACGTGATGGCAGCAAGAAGGTGATCGCGTGTGGACGCACCCACTGTATCCACGCTGCCAATCTACCTCTTCTCAGCATTCGCCGCTTCTCTGATTCAATGGCTGCTGTCGATCACACGCGCTACCAAAGCCCGCTCACTACGCGCTACGCCTCCCCTGAGATGGCCTACAACTTCTCCGATGACAGAAAGTTTGCAACCTGGCGGCAGCTGTGGCTGAACCTAGCAACGGCTGAACAGCAGCTTGGCTTGACCCAGATCACCGATCAGGCCCTGGCGGAGATGCGTGCAAATCTGGTACTGTGGCACCCGACCACCACGCGTCTTTTGCCTAACAATCACTCGGCGCGTGTAGCATACCATCGACTACGACACCGCTGCGGCTGAGGAAAAACGGCGACGCCACGACGTGATGGCACACGTCCACACGTTTGGACTTGCGTGTCCTGCCGCTGCTCCTATCATCCATTTGGGCGCCACATCGTGCTACGTTGGCGACAACACCGATTTGATCCAGATGCGTGATGGGCTGGACCTGCTGATCACGAAGCTGGTGCGTGTGATTAACGCGTTGACCGAGTTCGCCTCCCAGAACGCTGCACTTCCCACCCTTGGTTTCACGCATTTTCAACCCGCGCAGCTGACTACCGTGGGCAAGCGTGCTACGCTATGGATTCATGTAAGCGGCTAAGGGAGAAGTCTCTTGTGAGCATGGCTAACGGTGTGGCTAACGATATGACTAACGGTGTGTCGAACGGCGTGTCACACATAGGATCTAGTAATGGACCTAGACAATTGGCGACGCATACGCGCTGATCTAAAATTTCGCGGTGTTAAAGGTACCACAGGCACACAGGCCTCCTTTCTCACCCTGTTCAACGGTGACCACGACAAGGTATGACGAGCGGTACTGTGGCACATATCTAAAACGACACCACGTCCAGGTGGAGGCGTTGGACCGTCGTGTCACTGAGCTGTCGGGATTCGCGTCATCCTATGCAGTGACGGGGCAGACGTATTCGCGGAAGGTGGACGTGGAAGTGCTGTCGGTGCTCGGCTCATTTGGCGCAACCGCACACAAGCTGTGCTCCGACATCCGACTGCTGGCCGGACTAAAAGAACTGGAAGAACCGTTTGAAAAGGACCAGATTGGCAGCAGTGCAATGGCGTATAAGCGAAATCCAATGCGAAGTGAGCGTGTATGCTCTTTGGCAAGACACCTGACCACACTGGTTGCGAACGCTTACGCCACTGCCAGTGTGCAGTGGCTGGAGCGCACGCTGGACGACAGGTAATGTGCATGCTTGGGCGTTACTGGGTGTTCACGAGGAGGGACGTGTGCCAGTGCCAACCGCCGGATCACTATTCCCGAAGCATTTCTCACTGCAGACATTGTATTGACGCTACTGCTCAACATCAGCACCGGTCTAGTAGTGTACCCACAAGTGATCGGTCGACGCATTCAGCAGGAGCTACCCTTTATGGCCACTGAGAATGTGATCATGGCGATGGTGGCGTGTGGCGCAGATCGACAAACATGTCACGAGCAAATCCGCGTGCTGAGCCAGCAAGCAGCCACCCACGTCAAGATGGATGGAGGTGAGAACGACCTTGTGGAGCGAATGATGCAGTGCACCTATTTTAAACCGATCTGGAACCAGGTATGTCGCTGTGTATGGATGGGGTGGCAGGAGTGTGGCGTATGCTTACGTGTGATGCTTGCGTGTGATGCTTACGTGTGACGGGGGTGGGGTGATGGACAGATGGACAAGCTGCTGGATCCAATGACGTTTGTGGGGCGTGCGCCTGAGCAGACTGTCGCATACGTGGCACATGTGCGCGAGATGCTTAGTACCTATGCGGACGTGCTTGCCAGCAGTGATGCTACAGAACTCAATGTGTAGAGGGAGGAGGAGGGGAGTGTGACTATGGGGAATACGGCATGTGATAGCGCATTGTTCATTTCCACTGTCTGGACTACTTTGTCAGAGCATAACGGGTGATACTATTGTGGGCAGTGGTGGTAGGAAAAGAGTGTGATTGAGAGATGGAAGAGTGAATGTCAGCTAAATGCTGATTATTGATCACCGCTCAAGAAAAAACACTACACGTGTGGTAGGAGAGGAAGGGGGGAGGGAAGGAGGGGAAGACCAACGCATACAAGCACCACCAAGCACCATCCCCAAGCACCACCACCAAGCGCCATCTGCCAACCATTGTAGCACCGTCCATCCACACTCACCCACACTCACACATCTCGCAATAGCGATGCATTGAGTTGTATGTGAAGTAGCTGGGCACGGTACCGTTCAACTTCACCACGAAGCCAAACAAGTTCACGAGAGAGCTCCCACTGTTCGTGTTCTGATTCCGCGACCTGCTGGTGCAGTGTCTGCAGCATTGATTTTTTACGCGCACGCAACCGACTAGCAGCAGCTCTGTTCCGTTCACGCAGCTGTTGTTGGTGGTGCAGCGTGAGGGCGGATGGTGTAGAGGGAGAGGGCGGGGAGGATGTGGCGTGGCGTTTGGAAGCACGTTTCTTTGTGAGGGAGGGAGAGGGAGAGGACAGGTGAAGAGAAGGAGGTCTGTTGGAGGGGTGTTGCTTGCCGACAGGAAGTGGTCGGGAAGCACACGCATTAGGAGGGGTGGGGTAGAGGAGGGAGGGGTGTATGCGGGTGATGTGTGGAGTGTGCACAGCAAGGGTATGCGCAGCGGGGGTATGCATAGCGGAGGTGTGCATAGCGGAGACATCGTGTATGGGCGCAGGAGGTGTTCGGTGGTCGTCGACCCACAGCGACCACTCGTCCATGACGGCCAGTGTGTCGGTGAGGGGCGTGTAGGAGTACGGAGGCACGTCCTGGACGGAATCGGCAGGCGACAGCTGGCCGTGGTAGTAGGCGGGGTGGCTGTGGTGGTGGGGATGACGGAGGGCTAGCGCGGGCGGTGGCGTGCGGTGCATGGCTGGATGCGGCGCAGTGTAGCGGAAGGGAGTGGCGGGCGGCGGGGAGGAAGCAGGACGTGGTGGCGGTGGCGGTGGCGTGAGGGAGAGTGGCGAGACAGTGCAGCAGTGGTGGGCGCAATTCTCATTCTCCGCCCACATTGGTGATAGCACAGCCACACACACCAATCGCGCCCACACCGCCACCCACACACACAGAAACAGAAACAGAGACAGAGCATGTGCACGGATGGCACAGACAAGCGCATGTCCATGCCCTACTCCTGTGCGAGGAGGAAGGTGCAGAGACGGGGGTGCATCTGGATTTCTGTTCCACAATGTGCTGCCCTTGGATCAGCACCAGGCGGGAGACAAGACATGTCTCTGCTGGCTGATTGCCAACACAACAGCATTGGCCACACCCGTGCTCTAACCTCCGCTTCTCTTCTCCTCACAGCACACACACCACACACACACACCACGGTGGCTGATACAGCAGTCACACTCCGCCACACATGAACGACCACTGGGATGCCACTTCATCTCTGTCCTCCGATCTAGGCTCGGAAATCGTTTTCTCAGACGACTCGGATCTTGAGCTTGCCTCAAAGCCTCCACCGCCTGCCCACCACCTGCAGCCGGTGCTTGATGCACGCAAGTATCTAGATCCTGCCCGCGCATCCACCTCCCTGCCCCGCAAGACAAAGCCCAACAAGCCCCACAAAAGCACACCGCTTAAAAATGAAATGCGCAAGAAAAAAAGAGGTACGGCTCCGCATACACCTGCCTACCCGCCCATCCCCACACTCACATCCACCCTGGCATCCAGCTCCACTCGTCATCAACGAGGAGGACGACGACGACGACGACGAAGACATGGAGCCTGACGCATTCGACGACGAAGACGACGAGGAAGAAATCAACTTTACGTACGGTCCAGTCTAGTCCAGTTCACTCCAGTTCAGTCTCATCCTTCTGCTCACTTGCACACAGTGACGACGACGACGACGACGATACCAAGAGTCCTTCTGCCCTAGAGACTCCCACACACCCACCACTTCCCGATGTCGAGAAAATGACCCGTCGCCAGCGTGCCCGCTTCATCGAAGGTCATGACGAAGAGCTTCTGGAACTGCCTGGTACCTTTCTCTCTCCTCACCCCCCTTACCCTTCCCCCTCCCCCTCCTACCTCCCATAGACACGCGGAAACAGAAAATCACATCTGAAGAGGCCGCTCTGCGCCGATCAGAAGTGTCCAGGAAACGCGAAGTGCAGCGCAAACAGCGATTGGAGCAAACCCAGCAAGAGACCATCGATCGCTTGCTTAACAAACAAGTCTCGCGTCGCAACAAGAACAACGGCGATGTATGCTACACTTGCTCTGTCTCTCTCTCTCCACTCACCCGCCCATCCCTTACAGACTGGCACACCCGCAGAGGATTCCGAATCAACGGTGCTGCCTACCGCGTATCGCTATCGTGCTACCTCTGAGGGCGTAACACTGTCTGTGCCCAAAGGCATGGCTTTGTACTTTGACACCCACACCACTGCCACGTACTGCTCCCTCCCCCTTCTCCCCTCTCTCACTTCCTGACACTCGTTCCACAGCTACCCCTCACCGCGGGGCACCTGCTGCGTCCCCGGATGCGCCGTCACCTATCGCTACAAACTGCCCCGCACTGAACAGCCTGTCTGCAGTCTAGCACACTACCAACTGGCATTGGCTTTGTAAAAAAGACACACACACCATTCAAGTAAAACCAACTGTTGTTATTTCGGTTTCCACAGCTAGTCCACATCGTTTTCATCTTCGCTCTCATCCTCATCCTCATACCCGTCATCTTCCTCGTCGTGCGAATGATCGCATGGTCCGTCATGGTGGTGGTGATGGCCGCTTGGACCACTGGCATACTCTGGATAGTATTCGCTTGCGTACTCAACAAACTCCTCTTCGAAAATCTCTTGCTCATTGACAATGTCGTCAAAATCTCCTCCCAGCTCTAGATAGCGCTCCATGAGCTTCGACACGCTTGGGTCTTTGGGACGCTGCGTGTACACCGCCTGTGCAAGACGCACCACTAGCTCCTCGTCCTCGTCGTCCAACGCTAAGCCCTTTTTGTACCACTCTTCAGACTTCTGCAGCCACTCCTTGCTCCGGCTCTTAGTCTCATCTAGCTCCATGCGTGCACGCGTAAAGTAGATGTCGCCGACACGCTGAACGATGCCGACCGAATCGGTTTCCAGCGACGACGCTCTCTCGAATGCCTCCGTCGCTTTCTCGTACATGCGTGCAATCTCTGCTCCGCCTGCCTTGTCAATCTTTGTGTCTGCAGAGTGACTTCCCATCCGCTCGCTGGATGCGATCATAACGGCAAGGAACTTGCTTTGCGCCGCCGTGGTAAGCAAGTCTCCTTGATCACAGTATGCGTCCGCGTTTTCGGGATTCGCGATGATCGCCTCTTCTATTTTGTTCAACGCTTCTGTGTAGTCCGCTTGGCCGGGGAGTCCCGATTCGTTCGCTCGCTTCTCAGCCTGCGATTCTAGCACCGACGCCCACTCTTGCAGCATCTCCGATTTGCGATCCGGGCACACTTCGATTGCCTTTTCCAGCTTGCTGATGGCCTCTGTGAAACACCGTTCGTAGTCGCTGCTTTCTGAGTGAACGAAACCCAGCGAGCTCAATGCTTCAGCATGGCCAATCAGTGTGTCTGCCAGCGTGCTCTCATCCACACCACTCTCGCCATTCGATTTCTCCTGCAGCTGGATTTCGAACACACGTCCAAACAGCTCGCATGATTCCGTCAACTCGGCCACCACTATTTTGCTCGTTTCCTCCAGCACTGGCTTTCCACCCTCATCGTCACTTTCATCCTCGTCATCGTCGTCATCCTCCTCCTCATCCTCCTCGTCGTTTTCCATGCGCAGATCCGCATCGGCGATCAAGGCCTGTGCCAGGTGGTAGGCGCAGAGGCCATAGTTTGGCTTGAGCGCCAGTGCTGCGCGGAAGTGGCCAATCGCTGCTCTGCACAATGTAGCCTTCTCCTCGTTTGCATCGTCGTGGTATGAGCCGATGATGAAGCTCATTCGACCGCACTGGAACTTAGACACCGGATCGTTGGGCTGCAAAGCGGCTGCGCGCTCAAACGCAGCCAATGCTTTTTCGTATTTGTCAAGCTGCTCCTCTTCCATCAGCTCCTCGTTCTGAGCCTCTTCCTCCAGCACCTCCGCCCGTTTCATCAACGCTTCAAAGGACTCGCTCGACATTGTTTTGTCTGGAGGCTGGCGGCCGAAGAAGTGGCGACGAAGCGATGTCAGCGACAGAGGGGCACGTGATTACAAAAGAAATTGTTTGCCTCCAAAACCAGACAGCGTCCACTGCGGAGTCATCACGCGCAACGGCTTTTACATGCGCTGGTCGAAACAGCCAACCCCACGATCTGCCCCTGTCTGTGTGGCGCTTGAGCAAGTGTGGTCAGGATGATTCGGCAAGCCGGTTCGAATGGCAATGCTCATTCGTAGGAGCAACATGTGTTGCAAAAGAAGACGCTCACTTATTATCCAAGCGCAGAAGAGTCACTCGATGTTTGAGTGTGAATGTTTGGATGGTCGTGCTCACACATACACGGTGTGTCACAGCCCTTCATGGTCGTCCTTCTGTACCCTCTCAAAGTCTCTACTACACATACTCCTTTACACTGCTATGTCGTTCGAAACATCTGTCTGCTGCAGGAGCACGGGGTTGGCAGTGCGTCGGCCAAGAGACAACACGTCGATGGGTGTGGAAAGGAACGGGACCAACACATGATGGTCGAAATAGTCCCATGTGACACTCATCTAACGATTGCGATAAGTCTTTGCTATATGCTTGCGCACACGCTTACGTGTCTTCCGGGGCACACGAGAAAGACAATGGCCTGTTTTCGATCCAGCGCACGCAACCCAATCCAGTCCTGCGGGAGTTTGAGAGAGGAAGGGTTTAGGATCCACGTGTGTGCGACATACTTGCGTATACAGTGTCTGCTTCCGCATCGTGACTACCCTGTCAGTGCTATTGGGTGCGTAAAAGCCAAACCACTACGATGCACACACGCAAGACGTCAGCTTTGAGCGCGGAAAGGCGGGAAAAAGATACTGAGCTTTCCGAAGGAACTACCATGTCATCATTGGCAAAGCGGATCAATACTAGCTGCTCCAGTGATCCAAAGTTCTCGGCGTATGTAGCGTTTTTGATCTAACAACATGCATAAGCAGCTAGAACGCTTTACACCAACCGGTGCCGTACCTCCTGCTCATTATTAATATCCGGGAGAAAGGTGCTACGATTCAGGTATACTTCTGTGTGATACGGATCCTACACAGTCGCTCGTATGCTCCACCTCGCCATCACGGGTGAAGCCTACCTTGAAATACTGCGCTTGGATGACATTCTGCTGAGCCCAATCACTGTACACTTCCCGGCGAATGATAGAGCGCATTGTGCGGCACCGAAAGTCCATTTTGTCGCGACAATTCGGTGGTTCAGCCACTCCTAGATGGTGTTCCCATCGCACCCGCTTTGTCAATAGTCACGACAAGGACCTGCGTAAGCAGGCATATAACTGACCCATGTGTTGAGCACCAAATGTGACCAGCGTGTGCACCCTGGGCTGATTACAGCGCTCCACGTAAGCGCGTAGAAACTGTCCCCCCTACCATGGATGTAATGTGCATTTGCACTACGCTTTCGACGCGAAGACGCTGGACATACCTGGGAGAATCCCACGGCATTAAAACCATTTGAAAGCTGCGTGTCCTGCCTCAGCTGTTGGCACACTGTATCCACCTAGCGATGACGGAAATGCGATGTCGTGGTGAAATCGCTTTTGTGGCAACACACTCACTTGGTCGTTGACGCGGCCAAAGAAAGAGCTCTGTCGATCCTCACTCTCATTCTCGCCTAGTTGGAGAGAGCGCACGTATATTCCCGGAAGCTTTTCCTCGATCAGCTTCGCCAACTTCCCTATTCTGCAGGTGGTCAGCGTGAACAACGCAGCACGAGCGTAGCAATACCCGTTTTCTGAGCAGCACGTATCGCCCATTCCGTGCCAGATAACGACTAGTTGGAGTGAGTTATAGCGTAAAAGCATGTTGACGACTTGGTCGATACTGGCGTTGCCGCATCGCCGGATGCACAAGAAGAGGAAGACCAGGTTCTTCACGTTCACCCACGCATAACGAGGGAAGGCTCAATGTATACAAAGCGAGAGAAGGTAGAATGCATGACCACATGATTGCTTCTGGAGGCACAGACAGATTCGCAATGCACGCTAAAAACACGATGCTTTGTGCTGCTGAACTGGGAAAAATCTTGGACTGCTATGTGTGTGCGCTGACGAATGCATTCTCGCGCGGGACATGTGTAATGCCAACGAGCTACAGTGTCAGGAGAAAGCCACTGCGGGTGGACAGACGAAATGCGAGGATAGGCTGGCAAAATGCAATGATATCGTTCTGTGAAGGTACATAGATAATGATGAGTCACGCTAAGATGACCATCCACGACTCATCCGCCTCGCACTAGTTTCCCGTCGAATTTCCTGTCGCTCCAACAACAAATCACATTCCTCTTCGTCACCCATAACCGCCTCAATCATCTCTTGTCGCGCATCCTCCATCTCGTTTTCACCCGTGCTATCACCCAGCTTCTCATCCGCATCGTCTCGCCCGTCTTGCTCATCAGCGTGGCTGGCTGCTCCAAAAGCACGATCCGCTAGCGGAGAGCTACCGTTCGGCTGAAAGCTTTTTTCCGTTGCCGACTGCAGAAGCATCCGCAATGGGTCTGGGCTCGCTTCTTGTTCCACAGAATCAACGATTAGGAACTCGTCTTCCTGTAAAGTGGGAAAGGAGAGCGGAAGATACGGAAATACCGACTGTGCCTTCACCGCCGACTGACTGCCTGCTATTTGAGAAACGGGAGATATGATGGGCGACGCGGACACCTCTGTGTGCGCGTTAATCATTGAAAATGGCGAGTGCTCTCGACTAACGCTTGAGTGGCGATCATCGTCTGCTACTTGCATCTCCATGCTACCAGCGTCGCTCGCATTGCTTCCATTCTCGTCAGCAAACTGTGCTGGCTGAGGCATGGCGAGCGGTGGCATGTCGGGGGTCGGACTAAACACGGAGGAGGAATAGGGCTGCGGGCTGCTAGCTCTCCTGTTGGCAAACCCGGATGGGCGGTCGAACGAGTACGGAGGCAGTGGCACGTCTTCGGGAGGAGCGGTTGCTGGAGAAGGCGGTAGCTCCATCACCAGTTGGTTGGAATCAGCCGTGCGCCGTTTGTAGAACAAGAGGTACGCAGCCGAGCTCTATACCATCACACGGTTAAACCTCGCCAGCCAGCCAGTGCACGCGTGCGTGCGTGCGCAGCGCCTTACAACTACAGACTCCTCGCTGTCCAGCGCACAAACAGAGCTGTCGTCGTAGCAGTACCATTTTCCGTTCATGAAGTTCCGAGCGTACGCAGTATCTAATAGGGAATGAACAGCACGCACATCACGCTGTCCTACAATGACCAAAAGACAAGCTGCCAGAATGGTTCTACGATACAGTCAGTACCATACAGCGTGGATCTTAGCGAGAACTCATACCACCACACTAGTAAGGTCGTATAGCGTTGTTGTGCAGGATGAAACTTCTATCGGCAGACGATCCGAAAGATCTAACCCTCTGTGGCAGGGTTGGAAGGTGCACGCGACCGGTGAAGCATAGCCTACCGCATAGGAAACCTAACAAGCGTCTCGATCTTCTCGCGTCGATTGCCAAATCGTTTCAGGTGAACAACGAGGGTGTCTGGTGTTTGCCAAAGAGACATGCGCTTGTGGGCCATGCGATGCTCTTTACACTTGGGACAATACCAAGCCTCGCTCGCGTCCAATTGCTCTTCCTTATCGAACTCGTCCAGACACCGTTTCAGCTCAACCGTTTCAGCCTCCTTCTCCATAATAGCGCTGAAGAAGCCTTTGTTCACGGACTCTTCTATCAGCGAGAATGCGTTTGCCAGGTCCACCGTAGAACCGGGCTCATGGGCGCTAGGGCGCTTGGCATGGTCGTCGCTGTCGCCATCCTCTTTCTCGCTAACACTACTGTTGCGCCGAGTATGTGGACGGATGTAGAAAGGCTGGCTGGGTATGCGCCGGCCGAATAAATACTGATATACATCATGCGTCCACTCAATCAACAACGGCTCAAACTCAGTCACTAGCGCTGGCTGTTGAGCGGGCTGCGGGTGCATCTCAAAGTAGTCGTCAAAGGTAACGCATTTGCGGAAAACGAGGTCTTTTGGATCAAGTCGCCGCACTGCGCCACCAGCATTTTTCTTCAAAGTAAAGAAATTGGAAATCTTGGTGTCAGACGCCCACTCCGAGAGCGATCCTGATCCTGATCCTGACGAGCCGCTTTTGGGAGGAAACAGTTCTACTGGATGCGGGGATGCTGTGCGTTGACGCTTTGTTCGTTCCAGCAGCCGATCCACGGCCTCCGCGTCGTCTAGGGATCGGCCTTCTTTCGCAGTACCGTCTGCACCGTTGACCGCATCCTCACAGTTCATTACATCGGGATCTTGGTTGATGCGCTGTGCGTGCTGGGAGAAGAAGTGGGAGCGCAAATGGAAGGTGGTGTATCGCTGAGATCGTTCGAGGAAGGCATGTTCAATTTTCTCGGCAAAATACACATCCTTCTTCATGACCACGGCCACCAACATTGGGCCAAACGGCTCGCTGTTCTTAGGCGTACGCGGTCTGTAGGGATGTGGAGAGGGCGATCGCCGCATGTCATCGTCGGACGGCGGCGGCGATATCAGCGGAGGTAGGTGCGCTTGCAGTCCAAATAGTACAAGGTGTGTGTCGGGCAATGGATATGACATGGGAAGCTCATAGATCTCCAGCGTGCCACGCTGCGGTATCAGCTGAACGCTATCGCTGTCCTGGAACAGCTTTGAGGACTCCATTTCATACCGATTGTAAGAGAATCCGTATGTCCGAATGAGTGCGCGATCGAGCATAAGCATACGGGTGGCCTTGCAGGAAAGTTCAGCGTGAGTAGCAGACG
This sequence comes from Cochlonema odontosperma, assembly GCA_004114315.1. Classification (NCBI taxonomy): domain Eukaryota; kingdom Fungi; phylum Zoopagomycota; class Zoopagomycetes; order Zoopagales; family Cochlonemataceae; genus Cochlonema; species Cochlonema odontosperma. The sequence continues at coordinate 43,654 of QZWT01000008.1, read as the reverse complement.
CTGGAGACATACCACACTAAGATCCATGCCTAATGCACGTGCGAGCTCTTGCTTCAGCGTCAGCACATTGCTGTTGCTATACACTTTCAGGTCCAGCTGCATTTGCTTTAGCAACGCGCGATAGAAGCATGGCGCAACCACCCACTTCTATCGACACGCACTGTGTATCCCATGGCACATAGAGGATGTGGAATTCGGGGTTCTTCATGTACGGCACCGGAAGCGTTAGATACATGAAGGGGTCGAAGGTGACCGATACCTACACGCGCCGTCAGCACATTGCCACCGCCGCCATTTGCCAGCCTGTCCATCCGCGCATCCTATGCGCTTACATTTCCGCACTCAGGGCAATCAAGCCGGCTTTTGTACATCCCTTGAAACAGGTCAACAATAATGCTGTCGTTTCTCTTTAGATGCAGCTCCCATCGTTCGGCAGCCACCGTCACGTCTGAGCGTCCGTTCGCGTCTGGAACTTCCACATACGGTTTGTCCTGGATGCGGTTGAGATCCTCGTGCAGACCGTCAAGCAGAAACGCAATAAATTCCTGTGCATCGTGCTGCGAGTAGCCTGAAAAGGTGGGTGCGTAGTGACCAATGGTCTGTTTGAACTGTCTGGGAGAGATGGCACTGTCACGGCCCCGCCAGTATTCTGTCATAAGGGTGCCGTAGACGCGCGCGACTTCGCCCTTCATTCCGAGCGGATTGCTTTCGTTGATGTGGTCGAGGTACTCGCCGCTGAGAAAGTACCAGGCCAGCTGTTTGACATTGGAAAGGCACTGGAGCGCAGAGTTCATGAAGCACGTGTTTCCAAGATTGCGCAAACCCACGAGACCTTGCGTCTTTGGCGACCATGACGGAGCGGGTGAGGCAGTCAGAGTGGACGGAACATATGGAGCAATCGACTGCGCCTCATCTGCATATGCCGGTGGAGGCATAGCCGGATATTTTACAACAAGCTCTAGTGCATTCTCGTTTGGTGCATACCATACTTTAGACGCGTCCGATTCGCTTTCGTGGTCATCATTATCGTCGTCACCATTGTTGTTGTTGCTGTTGTCATTGTTGTCATCGTCGTCGCCTTCGATCAGCCATGGTTGATCGCCACGTGAGCTATCACGCACATCAATGGCCAGGTCAATGTGATCCCATCGGTCTTCCTCACTGCGCTCGCCCTCTTTTATCTCTAGCGCTTCCAAGTCCAAGCTGATCACGTCTGCCGTTGGATCGGTGTCGCATATGCGATTTGAAGGATGCACAGCATGGCTGGACACATAGCCGTTGCGCGAGACAAACGACTTCACACGGTAGATGCGAATGCGCGCGTTGCTGGGCAGATCCATCCTACGGAGTATTTCACCGTGCAGCTCGCTGAACGTCGCGTCTGGATAGCACAGCACGCGTTCACACACGAACGGGATCACGGGGATCAAATCCTCGCGAATCACAAGGTCTTCGGGAGACGCGTTCAGCGACGCGCGAATCATCTTGACGGGAAACACGGCAATCGGATGCAGTTCCAGTCGTATCTCATTCTTCAGCTTGTCGTAAATGACTCTGCGAGCCACTTCTACACCCTCCACGCGATACCTGACGCCACACGTGAGCTGGGAACGGCACACCACAACCCACCATTTTCTCCATTGCTCCCATACGGGCTGCGGCACGCTGCAAAAATCAGTGCCAGAGGTGATGCCGTCTTTGAGCATCCAGTCCTTGTCAAAGACCCGAAGCAGCTGAGCACCACAATCAATAGGTCCAGGTGGTGTCTGAGTGAGATTCTTGGCCCAACGCTGCCAGAACGTATACCACGTGCTTGGTACCAGATACCATATATCGCCTATTCTGAGCTGCTGGTGCTGGCTGAGCAGCTGCTCCACAATGGTGCGCTGCAGCATAGGTGGCGGGAAGTCGAGCGCGTTTGTGGCGACAGCAGAGACGTCCGATTCAGCGTCGCTAGACTGTGCGCTCTCTTCGTCGGACGTGAGTCTGGAATAGGTGTTGGATGTGATGGTCTGTGTGGCGTTTTCAGCGGCGTGAGGGCCAACCAGATCTCCCACCTGAACAGTTGTCGGAGTGGCTTGCTCATCATCAGCCACCGCTTCACGCGAACCGTGCAACGTCTGATGCTGCGTGCCTTGCAGGTGTCTGCGTTAGTCCATCATCGCCAAGCAGCGGTTGGCTTACTCGTGTCCGCGTGCATTTGAACGCGTCCTGAGCGAAGTGAGCGAGCAGCCAAATCAGCGTCACATCTGTCCACAGCCGCCAAAAAGCCACACAGACCGACACAAGCGTGGACATGCTGAGTCACGAACGGAATAGAAAGCGATGGGGAATGGAATATGCGCCATGCAGGCGAGCGCTTGCATCATGTATTCCGTCAGTCTATCGACACGTGTGTGACATGGCTCGCTACCGACAAAGTGGAAGGGAAAACATCCAGCTGCGTCAGATGCTACAATTGCTAGAAGTATTTCCAGAGCAACAGACGTACACGTGTTGGGGAGAGCGATGTGGCTACGTGTGACATGGCACGTCTGTCGGAAGATGTCTTGTTTCCAGCTAGGAGTAGCTCAGAGACAGCCCACTTGCTAGCCTATCAACGGAAGCTCAGGCTCATCGACTAGTATGTGAAGCCGATTCATGCAGTATGGTTATCGGCACTCGAACTGCTATGTTGCCCACCTATCACAGAGCATTTCTGCAATAGCGCGACTGTGTCGAAATGGTTTCTCCAATCCACGCGTTTCATCTGCACTCCACTCTCCTCTTCCTCGCTACTCCATTCACACCGTTGAGCTCACACACACTGCACCACTTCGAAAAAGGCGCTCGTGCCCGCGTCGTACACTCACGCGGTGTGAAACAAGTGTCTGCCACCCACGGAACGAAGAAAGTGAGCACGAGCACAGACGGTCCGATTGCAACGAAAAAAACAACGAGCGGCAACAAGGTTTTCATTCCACCGACGACATCCGCTATACCACGCGTGGCAGTCTTAGAGATCCATTGCCGTGTATTTCGGCAACATACTCGCACAGGATACAAGCAACAAGTCGGTGAGGCGTCGGAAAGCGTCCCTTTTGCGCCGCATCTGACAACGCATCTAGGCGGCTGCGTTTGTCTTTAATCGCGTGCCTCGTCGTCGACAACACCACACCAAGTGCAAAGCCACCTTGACGGTGCTTACCGACTGTCCGCAACACACTTAGAAACCGCTTTGCAACCTCGCTTTGAGACGGCGCTTACATGCTGCACTATGTGAACCGACTCATGCGAACGAAATGTCTATCCTTTACCTCGAGCTACAGCACCAGTGCGTCCAACACGTGTGGAAAAGCGATAAAACCCAATGACAGGGTGCAAATGCGTAATCTCCAGCAGTTCATCACCAGCAAACCGCTCAACGAATATCTCATCCTGTTCCCCGAGGCGTCGAATACGGTGGCCGCAGCACGCACAAGCCAGGAGGAAATACAAAGACGTCTTGGTCGCGTACAAGCACTGCAAAAGAAACTTTCGCTCGTCAACCCGCCATCAAACTCCCGCCTTTGGAAGATGTATTGCCGCGTTGTCGACGAAACACCAGGCGGTGCGCTGCTGATCACATCGTTGCAGGCGCGTCGATTATGTCAACTGCTGCTGGCGGATGCTGAACGAGGAGGCATAAAGGCCCATGCTCGTATTCGACGCGTGTTGCAGCTGCAGCATCGGACGAACAAACTAAACACGGCCGACTATGTATTATACCTGCAAACGCTCGTTTACCTAAACGACTGGCTGACCGTGATTGAGCTGTTCAACGAAGCACCCCGAAGAGTTCAAAAGCGGGTGGACGCGCGGGATTGTCTGCTGTGTGCGGAAATGGCATTACGGGGCATGGTTGCTTGCGAGGATCTGCTACACGCCTTTGGTAACCGTGAGATGCCAGCGGCAAGCACCGCATCGTTCATGACACGCGGCTACACAGTGAGGTACAAAGAGGCGGAAATGCGCCACTGGCTGAGCAAGCTCCGAAGAATACCACTCGAGCGTTGCTCAACCGAGCGCGTGCTGCATGCACTGTTCGGGTACGGACACTATGCTGAGGCCCAGGATCTGTATCAGCAGGCTCTGGCGCAGCCCCCCAACAGCGACACAGGCCTACCGATACAATTCTCGCAGGCGATAACCGAGAAAATGAACTACATCTCCAGCCGCAACGTCATCCGCAGTCCCACTTGCAAAGCACTGTTAAGCACTCGCAAATTCATGCTAAAGTCACCTCCGTTGCGAGCATTGATATACAAAGCGCTACAACAGGACGACCTTACCGACGCCTACAGTCTGATCAATGAGTTTCGAAAGCACAACGTGACGCTGGGGTCTGCCATTCTCGATGTCTGGCTGCGTTCTGAGCTAAGACAGGGCCGAGAGCTGTTAAGGGACCGCCATGGCGTATCGTTGCATGTCATGCCGTCTCTTTGTGGGGGCGCTTCGCTCTTGGTCACCATGGTGGATCAGGGACGCGCGGATGAGGTGTGGGAAGTGTTGAAAAAGCATGCCGCCACCATGGATTGTGCAAAGGTGGAAATTGTCGCCACAGCACTGCTGTGTCATTGGAGCCAATCGCACAAACACAAACTCAAGATGATTGCGCTGGTGATCTGGGTCATTACTGAGCGGCAGCCACTGGACTGGGACTGTATGATATTAGGATGTGTACTACAAGCGTTTACCCGGTGGAAGTTGCGTCGGCCAGTGACATTGATTCGAGCTCTTAGTCAAACCTACAAGCAGCAGTTAAGCCCCGACAATAAGCAGCAGCAGCAGCTAAGCCCCGACAACAAGCAGCAACAACAACCCGAGCCCCTGGTCGAATCCGCAGGCAGCAGCAGTTAAGGCCCGCCTCGTTGCTTCCATATCTTGCCAAGCATTTCATGGCGGCATTCTCGTTTGAAGAAGTGAAGTCATCATGCATATGTATATAACATATTGTGTAAACTAAACTATATATCTTCTTCACCTGTGGCTCGGAAGCCATCTCGTTTACGCACCGATCCTGCACGATGCATCTCCTGCATCTGCTTCTGCTCCTGCTCCTGCTCGAGCGCCCGCATCTCTCGCACCACTTCGTCCTCCAGCGCGCTTCGTTTTGGCTTTTCTCGAATGCGCTCGTAGAAAGCCTGCGCGTCACGCAGCTTCATGCCGCTCGGGAGTGCCTCGTGCTGCCGTTTGTTCAGCACCGCATCCAGCAGTTGATCCACCATATTCTCCTCTTCCGTCGAGCTTTCGCGTGTTTCAGGCTTCGAGTAAGCGGGCGTGTCGGTGCTGGGTAAAGGCGGGAGCAGTATGCGCTTGGTGGACACGGAGAAAAGCGTTCTGATCTCCTCGGAAACCCAGCCAGCCATCACACCAGCCATGACGCCCACAATAATAGCAACAAGGAAGTAAGACAGCAGCGGAAGGAGTAGGTAGAAGATGTTGAAGGCGATAACGAAGGGTGTGAGAAAGAACCAAAAACAGAAAAGGAGGAAAGCGGAGACAAACATCCATAGCTGGGCCAGCAGTAGCACGAGATAGTCGAGGAGAAAGGAGAATACGGAGAAGGTAGTGCTGGTGGCGTGAATGGTGGCGGTGGCGGTGGACGCGCTAGCGAGCGCGATCAACAGCTGGACCAGCATCACACTGTGTAGTCCTTGAACTAAGAACACTGCGATGCAGGCGAGTCGCGAAAACGGATTTTTCGCTTCACTCACGCGACAAACGGGTACGATCGGCAGACACACGTGTATCGAGATGAGCGGACATGGCAGATTGGAAAGCGTTTCCAAGACTGGTTGACTGTCTAGTGGTGGTGGTGTGGCGTTTCAGAGCTAACGGGAAGCACAAGGTGTGCAAATGTGTGTGCGCGAACAAACAGCGGTGGATGGATGAACAACATAAGCACTGTCATTTAGCTATGGGGAGACGATAAACACTCATCATCAAGCTAGTATGGTCACCGCATGTCCAGAGCAGACAGAGGGTCAGTCAGCGAACCACGATCATAGGACTCTCCTCGGAAGCTGTTCTCAGCATCTCTCCCATTTCTTTTGCAAACACTGCATGCTTCGCCAGCGATGGAACATGCATTGCAGCCACCATCCATCCCAGAAACACCTTCACATAGTCATCGTGGAACTGGTTTAACGCCTTGATGTTCAGGTACGACTGTTTCAGCTTTGGTATCAGAAATCGCGTGATGAAGTCCTCTGCACTGCCGTACGCGTCCACAACCACACCCAGTCCAGGAGCCTCAAAAGCAATTGCAAGCGGTCGAGACTGGTTCAGAAAGTTGGCCCAGTTACCGCGTGGGCCGTCCAAATGCCTCACCAGCATCACTGCATCTGACAGTGCAAAATACTTCATCTCGTGTATCAGGCCCATCGCTTGCAAAAAGAGGTAGGAGTCCAGCCTTTCCAGAGTAAATAGTGTTGTCGTCAAACGGAAGTGTGTGTGGATAGTGCTGTCATCCACGGTCATGGCAGAGATGTCGCTTTTTTCATACGCCTCACGAGATGGAAACCGATTCAGCAATGACGCCTCCCATGCGTTCGCTCCCCGTTTCACCAGCAGGTTTACGAGCGCTGTCATGTTAGAGTCGAACTCCGCGACGTCTGTAGAACGCTTTCGGCGACGAAAGAGTTCGACCGCTGTTCGGATCATGTTGTCGGGCGATGGATACGGAAGCGCGTCGTTGATGGACGGCCACAACAGATCCTTGAGATCAATGGAGTCGGCGTAGTTCAGGTAGTTGTTGGAGATGAAGCGACTGTACGAGTAGCTAGGTCGGAAGAATGCCAATCGTGTCACGCCATAGCGAAATGACTGATAGTACGAGGAGCGTCCGTGTGTATGCATCTTGGTGGACTCGATGAAGGATGTGTAATACAGTCCCCCGATATACTGCACGATACGCACCCACATACTGAGCGATAGTTTTAGGTACTTGAACACAGTACTGGAGAGATTCAGTGTCATGAGATGGGGGTGATGGATGAGGCTATCAAGCCTGTTGTTGAAGTTGGAAGTGATGGAGAGGCGCGCGAGCCGCATCAGGTTGTCCAGAAGCGGACTCGTGTCGTTCACCCAGTCCAGATGGGTCAGGTCGAAGTAAAGACGGGGATGCCACACTCTCGATCCTTCTCCGTCTTTCACATCCGCACTGTGCCGCGTGTCGCCACCGCTCATTTCCGCAGATATGTCAGATAGGAGTGCCGCGATGTCATCGTTTATAGCGCGAATAGGACTATTCCAGTGTCTTAAAAGCTTCACCACCATGTCAGTTTTGTCATGAGCGATGGCAATGCTTGGTGTTATGGGTGGCACTGCGTTTGGCTCTTCGACAATCATATTGTTTTCTAGCGGATCTATGGTGCTGGGCTGAGCGGAGGAGAGCGGCGGGGCGTCGTGGCTGCGATGGCGTTTGCTGTGTGGCCCGGGGAGAGGGTTTCTGGTCCGTTTGGTGCCATACTTGCTGGCGAGAGATGATGTGGCAGTGTGCGCGTGGTAGGTGAAGGAGGTGTTGCTGGGAATCGCATTCCCGTACTTGTTGGTGAAGGGGCGGGTGTGCGAGCGTTCGACGGTGTGTCTGCCAAGTGAAGCGCCTTCTGTTATGTGCTTACCGGGCGTAGCTACATTCAATGCAACTAGCTGCAACAGGGCAAGGGCAAGGGCAAGGGCAGAGACAAGGCGCACGATCATAGACGAAAAAACAACAACACTCACACGACTGCCATTGCGCAACGCAACAACACTACCTCGTCCTTACTGACACACACATACACACCGACAGCAGAAAGAGCATCCAGACCAAATGCACCAGATAACGGAGACCGAGCGGCAGGAAGCCACAGGACATCTGCCTCCCTTTCAGCCAAGATAGCCACGGTCACACCAAAATCCGTCTTTGTGATCACAAAGAAGTCTATCGCGTCTAGCTGTCCAGAAACACATGATGCACCTGCAGACTCATGATGTATAGATAATATATTGTGTATTCGCGCATATTGTAAGCTCCTATAGCTTAGTTGGTAGAGCGTGGTGCTAATAACGCCAAGGTCACAGGTTCGATCCCTGTTGGGAGCAGCTCTTTTCTTTTTTCTTTTTTCTTTCTCTCTCGAAGGCGGGGGAGTAGAACTGGCCACTGAGCCAGAAAAAGTTGCTCGCTCACCGGTCTTGCCTAAAGACACACATCGCTACTGACCAAAACTGCTTTCTCTCGCTAGCTGCCATGTTGCTGCACCACACGGCGGCAGTGTCTGTTCTGATGCTCTGGCTAGCACCGCAGCACACGCCATTCGCATATGCTTCACTGCGCGGGAAGCAGAACACTGCACCCGCGCCCGACCTCGACCCCAACCCCAACCCGCTTGCTGCTTATCCCCGCTTCACCCGCACTGTGCAGACAGTCAAGGGCAGTGCTGGTGGTGGCACACTCCCTCAGAAGGAGGTGACGGTGGTGGTGTCGCAGGTCGAGCGGTCTGCCGAGAAGGCTGTGCTCTACCGTGCGGTGTTGCAGCTGGAAAAGACTGTCCGCGAGGCACACACCGCCTACACAGCCAAAGCATCTTTGCTTGCAGCATCTGGTCAGAGCGGTCAGAGTGGCCAGAGTGACCAGGTGGCAAAGGACAAACAGGCGCTGGTGCAGGAAGCCATCGACAAGATCAGTGCCCCGCTGAACACGCTGGAACCCATGCTGACCACCCACACCGACGAACCCCTATCCCAGTGGAAGGCATACCTGCACATTAGAATGAAAGAACTGGTGAATGCCACAACCGATCCAGGCGAGACGCTTCACTACCTGGCTATTGGTATGACTATAATGGCACAACAGATGCGGAGTCCACTCTTTCATCAGTATCAAGTAAATGCATGGTGTCCCATGGTAGGTGTCTGTCTTCGTCTTCGCTCTCTCTTGCTCGGCTTACCCATCCATCCATCCATCCATCCATCGCTAGTACGCTAGCAATGCTGTGGTATGCGTTGCTGTTCCACTGCATGTTCGCCCCTCACACATCAGCACACTAGCTGGGCAAGGAAGCACTTCAGTGGAGTGACATACAAGAGGCGAGCCGTCGCATCGCAGGCTATAGCACGAGGGGCTATGCCGAACATAATGTGTATGTGCGTGTGCTGCGGAACCACAACACAAACATATTCAGTTCCGTCATTGCCAATTGTAAGAGTGTAGCATACATGTGTTGTTTGCTCATTCCATACACCCTACAGTGCATGACAAGCTGACACCCGATGTCTTGGGTCTGGTGCTCGTAGTTGACAGCCATGTGTTTGCCATTGTGCCTGGCCCAGTCATGCAATCTGCCCAGCCCGTCCACCTCACCGCTCCACCAGACGGAGAGAGATACTGGTGGGATGTCAATTCGGCTTTTCTTGAGCCCAAGTACGTTGGCACAGACATAGAAGTGCGTGTGTGTTCTGCATCCGTCACCCCACTGATCCTTGCAGCTTGTTGCCTATCTGCTTGATTATCACGACCCTACAGGCAAAAAAGACGATGTCTATACCATCTTTGTTGTCAAAGCCAAGCAAGCTGTTGAACGGAGACGGACTACTTCTCTCCGTGTGATGAAGTCGGCAGAGAAATACAAATGGCCCGTTGTATGGCCGCCTGCCGAAGATGGCGGGCAGAGGGGTGCACCAATGAAGCTGCCGTCGCGTTCCTTTGTCTGGAGCACAGATGATGGGACTATGCTGGAGTCTGATAAGGAACTTGTGTCGAGCATGAACATCAAACAGCAGTTCATTCGGCAGTGTATTCTGTTTATGCGGACATTCTATAGACAGTATTACCCACAAGGAGGATTCTTCAGATGGCGAGATGGGGAAAGGGAGTATGTCCATGCTACATGTATGCGCATTTATCTGACAGCCAGTCGTAGCAAAGAAGTGCGCCAGGAGATGAGGAAACCGCGTATGTGGAGGGGACTTGAGAGGATCACGCAGAATGCAAAAGCACTTCTGCAGAAGCACCGCTTGCAGACGGGCACGCTGCGTCCACTGCCTACTGGACAGAGTGCCAGCTCGCACGCCATCTTCTTCCAGGACATGGTGGATGACATGGACTGGATAGCATATGTCAAAGACCATCCAGATGACCATCATACTGTTAGTGCTGCTGGTATAGTTCACAATATGTACTACAGCATGAATGCGCTGTTGGTTGCTGAACAAGTGCCAGTAGATCCACGGCTGAGTGATCTGGAGGTATGTGCATGCGGGTGGTGGTGATGGTGGTGTGGGCGTGACCCACATGCTTGCACCCATACTCACACACACACCAACAGAACAATGCACAACTTATGGTATGTCTATTTGCATGTGTGGTTGATGTGTATGCTTGTGCGGTATGGCGTAACATGGTGTGGATCGCATAGTTTGGCAAGGGATCGCCACTGATCGCGTTGTTGCAAGAGCTGAATGCAAGCAAGCAAAGTGTAATGGTGCAGCATACTGCTTTCCCTGCTCACTGCATTCACAGGAAAGTAATATATGGCAAAGCATCAAAGGCCAACTGAACACATCACCTAGATTTGGATATAGGGATGCATGTCCAAAAAATGGTAAGCTTGTGTGCGTGCGTGCATGCGTGTACGTATTACTCGACACTAATGCTGGGTAGATGCACATGTCGAGCGCTATATAAAGAATGTCATTGGAGCTGTTTTCGTGTACCCATACACAACCAACAAGAATCCTCGGATCAGGGTCCTCCGACGCGTGCCTAACGCATTTTTGTTGGGAGATACATACCAAGACGGAATTGGGATATGGTTTACTGTCCATGGAAAGAAGGCTAGCAATGTGAAGCTGGTAAGCGCACAAACAATGACGCTCACTCATCGCCAATTGGAGATAAATCATTATGATGATCCTCACGAAGAGTTTTTTATCACCTCAAAGCAGTAGTGCGTCAAGAGTTGTCAGGTGCATCTGCCATCTTGCTGTACGGTCTTGTAAACAGTCTCGTAGAAATGGAGATGCATATGGGATTGTCCCCCGTTGCAACTGCGGGTGCCGCAGTGTTTGGTCGTTATCCGTCCAGCTACCTATGCCTGGTTTTGGCCTAGCTGCGGTACAAGAAGTAGCCTGTTAACTTGCACGCATTATGCGCACACCTACACACTGTTCACATATCATCACCGATGCCTTTCTCCTCCTCCCAGTCCATACAATGTAAACTCTGCTAGTCCAATGCATTGCGCTGGCTGTGCTAGTTAAGTTAAATACGTACTCAACGCAACTCAGGCGCATCCCAGAACATGATCATGACAATGTCAGTCAAGTGTGCACATGCATGCGTGCCAAACATGCGAGGATGGCCATGACACATGTGGTAGCAAAGAAGGCTGTGGCGATAGTGGACACGATAGCAACAATGCGTGTGGCGGCAGTGGAAGCATAGGGCTGCCAACAAAGGCTGTCCTTCTCTCAACGTAGCACATGCTACCTTCCTTGCTCTGATACAGGAAACCGTCATGTATTGAAACGGCCCCTGCTTGTGTTACTCTGCTCACTAACAGCCGTCATTGGCATTTGGAACACCGCCAGACCCAGTGCCAACAAACGATACTCTTATATGCGCTATTGATGCTAGTATTAGCCGGGTCCCACCTGACAAGACGATAGTGGTCAGTTGTTGTTCTTCAGCACCAGTGGACACACTCATACCTTAGGAATGTCGTGGTGCTCACTCAGCTTCTCCAGCTTCTCGTTGAACTCCTGCACCTTTTCTTTGTGCGACTTGACAGCCGCTTTCTTAATACGCTCGAGCAGCTGTGTGCCACCGCGTGTCGGTTACAGCACACGCGCTAGTGTCGCCTACCCGTTTCTTTTGCTGCATCTCAAACCGTCGCTCTGCCTCCGTCTTCTCCGCGGAGTAAGCGAGCGATGCAGTGGCGGAAGTGCTGGGCTGATTCTTCTGCTGTTGTTCGCGTACACCTGCTGCGAGCGAGGCGCGATCCACCGTTCTCTCCTTGGACCGTTTCCTTCGCCCGGTGAGCAGGTATCGGCGCGGATCGCGGAAAAGGCATACTTGGACACGCCGTCCTTGGCAGAACGCTTCAGCCGCAATGCGCCAACGGATATGCCCTCGAAATCCATGGCGTTGCTGAGCGACAGTCTTAATTCTTTCGCCGACACACTCTGCTGATGCGCAACTGGCCACACATTCCGAAAGTGGGACTATCTTCTTCACGTCTCTTATCCACCCTGATTCTCTCCCACCGCCACTCGCCGCCATCCCCACCGCCACTCGCTACGCCGCACTGCTTTTTTCGCGTGGGTGGATGTCACTTCTGTCCGCAACAAACGCTTCCTCTTTCTGCTTGCTGAGCTTTCCGGATGAAATTCTATGCAAAGTCTTGTGCTGGGCTGCGGAGGAGGGCGACATAACGACGCTTGCCCAGCTGGCAAGTGTGTGTCGCCGCCTGCATCGGTAATTGCGCGCGTGCTTCCACTGCTCATTCGGCGTGTCTTTAGTCTGCTGAACGAGCAGGAAATCTGGTTTCGCATGTATCAACACCTTCGTCCCAAATGGTCATGTGGTGCCACATATGCGTCAGCCACTTCTCGGGACTGGCGTGCTGTGGTTCAACGCGATGTCCGAGCGCGCATGCGTTGGCAGCGGCTACAAACACACGCCTTAACGATGTCGCTATTGCAGCCAGTGATTGTCACTGCTCTCTCTCTTGCGCCATCCGAAGACGTAACACTTGGCACCGATGACCTGACTGCGGTAAACAGATTGGAGACACTCCGGCCCGAGGAAAGGTTTTCTGCATTCCACATTCTGGATCTGTGTGACGACGATGACGGCAACGGAAACACTGGACACAATGGGGAGAAAGAGAGCGGCAGCACGCGAAGTGGAATCTTCGCTTGCGGTGTCTACCTGACTCCGCATCCCAACTCCTACCACGCGCTCATCTGGAAAGTTCCGGGATGGCGTCTTCTCTGTCAGCTTGCGCTTCCGTTTCTTCGCTTAGCACTGAGCACAGAAGACGGTGCTGATATCGATACCTCGCAGCACCAGGAACTTGTGGATGTGAACTGGCGAGCCCGTGCACTGTGTACACTGATTTCCACATCAAGCAATGCTGTTTTGCACGCTGTACGACTGTATCACGTGGTGGAGGGCGCGATGAATGTGGAGCCAGTGTGTGTGCATGAACTCCGCATCCCCAACCGTCAGGTGTTCCATGGGCGCCAAGTATTGGTGACCACAACCGCCACCAATGCTGTTGTCACCACTTGCGATCGCTCGGTGGCGAACATGGAAACACTTTTGTTCGGTGTGGACGAGCACCACAACGGTCTGTTGCTGCGATGCCGTCATGGTAGCAGCACGGTGGAACGTATCCACTACGGTGCACACGTGCTAAATATAGCGCATGATCCCCGGTGGCCCGACATCGTTGTCACTGCACACTACAACAACAATGGGTTGGCGCAAGCAGAAGAAATCGAGATGATGGGCCATCTGACAGTATGGGAGACGTGGACGGGTCGACCGCTGCGCAAATTCCACGGTCACAACCTATGTCCCTGGAGTGCTCGGCTTCACCCGGTAGCACGCGACGTAGCCTTTGGTCAGTGCAGCAGTAGAAATCGAGACACGGGCCAGGAACTGGCGTTACGAGTAGTCAGTGTGGGCGAGCAGTCAGGGGAGAGTGAAGTGGCCATTTGGCCAGCCCCAGTGGCCGTGTCCTCGCCACCCGTCCATAAGCATGAAAGCGCTGATCAGAGGGGTGAAGTGACGCAAGAGATGCTACAGAGTGCATTTGAGATGCTGTCGCTTGCAGAAGCGGAAACGAAGTTGTCGGAGAGCGACGAGGTGCCTCCATTGATCCAGTTCCATCTGATCGAGTATTTGTCTGGCTACACCCTGTGTGGATCACTCTTGTACATGCTCACGTTGGCGGGTACGCTCGACGTGATTGATTTGGATACAGGGACACGATTATGCAGCATTCCACATGGCCTACCCCACGAAGACCTGCCTCGTAGTCTGCTGGTCATTAGTGATGGTGGAGAAGACGGTGGCACAGACGAGATTGTCGTGCATGGCTGTGATGGCGTCTGGCGCGTGTGCCTCCAGCAGGCCGTTGAGCAAGAACAAACCGCTATGCTTGCATCCATTGTTTTGTAAATGTACACTCAGGCCACGCAAACGTGGTCTTTCGTTTCACGGATTTCTTTTTGTAAAAGTGAGGGGGGGAGGGAGAATGTAAACAGGTACGCGTTGTCCCTTGATATGGTGACACGTCATTGTCCAAGGGGTCAGTACCGCGGTGGTAGTGTAGCGCTGCAGCGTTTATTGTAGCTGTATGCAGTCCTACCTCAGTCCCGGGCTTCTCCCACATCACCTAAGGAATGCATTCCGCTCCGAAGATCCCTCTTCCCCTTCTCTACTACCTCAGTGTATTTGTTTACCTTTCTTCTTCTGCTGTTGCTGCTGCGATGCGTCTGCTGTCTACTTTGTATTTACCCATCCACTCATACACCTTTTTCTAACCCATTGTCTGTAGCTGTGGTGGGCTTGTTTGGCATGACCACTTGGGCAGCACGTTTCACATCACGCTCCCAAACGAAGTGATTGCATCGATATTGACCACCGGCGTGCTTACCACGCACTTTGACTCCCACCGGCCTATTTCGGGTTAGCACATGCTTCCGCAAAAGCTACCACAAACCTCGCACACACGTAAAAAACGCGTCCGTGATTAAGCCCTTGTTTGCTTACACGGTGCTTTACACAAGGTTCGTGATGCCCAGTGCAGATAGGCAGATCACTCGGGGGCGCAAACGTAGGCTGCCGGCGATCAGCAGATGCGCTTGTCCCAGGTGATTGGGCGGAATGCGTGGTATCTGCATGGGATTCTTTCGGTTCGTCTCGCAGAACTGCATGGTGCTTAGCACCAGTCGGAGATGGCGGATGGCAAGATGCTGTTTCCGAAATCTTTCGTTTCACTGCCTTCCCAAAGAACGCGCGTATGGATGTCTGTTTCCCGCTCATTTCTGGCCAGTTGGCACTGCATAAGGGAGACGGTAGCGTTGCGGCTTGGCTGTCACCGTGGCACCGCTTTGCAAGATCCCACGCCCACTCAGCAACAACAGGACAATGGTCGCTTCCCATGATCTCCTGCTTTACATCGCACTTTACGATCTTGTCTGCAAGCGCGGGCGTGCACATTATATAATCGATGCGCGTACCGTAATTCGCGGGTCTTTTTCGTTTCGTTAAGCAGTATTCATGGAACGCGTAGACAAGACAGCACACGCACACACACATACCTCGCATTGATTTTTGTGTTCCAACACGTATACAGTGCAGGTTGTGCGGGATGAAGCTTTCGACACACGTCAACGAGCGCAGCTTCTTCCAGCCACTGGGTGAGCCACACGCGTGCTGGATGCTCGTCAAATGTATCCAGTCCCATGGTACGGCACGACTCTGCAGGATCGCAGTGATCGATGACGCGGTGGGCGATATTCAAGTCTCCCGCCACAATCACCTCACGACCTGCATCTCTAAGACTGTGCACACGAAACCCGAGCAGCTGGTGGAAGGCAATGTGTTGGCCAAGACGTTCGGTGTCTCGGATATGCGGGGAATACACGTTAAGGAGCACGAAGTCGTCGAAGTCCAGCGTGAGACAGCGACCTTCCGAGTCCAGAGTGAGCAGCTCTGCTTCGGAGATAGACATATACGCGCTCACGGCTTCTGAAGTTGGCAGGCCGGGGATCAATGAGGGCTGGATATCAAGCAGACCGGTGAGACCTTCCGCACTCGCCACCGGACAGTGCGACTCGCGCACGTATACACCGACACCGGAGTAGCCAGTGGTCTGTTTCGGAAACGAAAAGTATGCAGAATAACCGGGCACTATCGCAGTGGCTTTATCCAAGTGTCGGCGTGAGGATTTCAGCTCCTGGAAGCACACGATATCTCCATCAAGAGTACTAAGCACATGCTACAGCATCAGAAACAGTATTTTTTGTCACCACCGACCTCGATGGTGGGATGAGCTGTCCAGGGGTGGCGCTTTAGAATAGGCCGCACACCGTTTATGTTCCAGGTGACGATCCGCATTGGCCAGAGACAGAGGATGGAAAGCGTAGCGCGGCAAAGATAACCAAGAGAATCAATACAGATGGCGCTGCCGTTCGGAGGTGAGCAACTGACAACGAAAGAGCAGATGCGCAATCCTTGGGGATAGCGAACTGCACGCGTATAACGCCGTCCAAAGGCTGATGATGACTCCACGCTCGGTCTCTAAAAGTGCAGCACGCCCACTTGCTGACTCACTGCCCCTGCTGAACATAGATGAAACGGAGCGATAAAGTAAATGTGTTTTGCATGATTTAGGCTCGATGTTGTAAAGAGCGTTGTGTTATCAGACCTGTGTATACAGCAGGTACTATATAGCTGTGGATGGCAAGCAAGCACAGTCTGTGTTATGGTACTGGCTAGAACACGGTAACAATAGCAGCGACAATGCCACTTGGTGCACAACACACCGGTGGCAGATGAAGGCAACAACAAGTGTTCCTTTGCAGAAGGGAGCGACATCCGACCACAACTATGACCACAACCGCGACACTCATCCCGACACCCGTCCCGGCAGTGCCAGGCAGCGTCATGCAACGCCACACAACACCATACAACACCATACAACATTTTTAGCGCGTCTAACCATCGTTGAAGCAGCATCGTGCCGCGCCACGGCGACAGCGCACGGCTCTGCAATTGCCGTCACAGCGGAGGATGCGTGTTTCCAACAGACGATGTCGGGTTTTTTTCGCGTGTGTGGTTCGCATTCCCCTTCCAGGCCCCAACAACCGCCACAATGAGTGCTGTCTACGCGACCGACGAGTATGGACGCCCCTTCATTATTGTGCGCGAGCAGCAGAAGAAAACCCGGATGTCTGGCATCGAGGCGCAAAAGGTAATATCCTCGCGTGGTCGGGCGTCACACATCTCCTCTTCGATAGTCGCACATCCTTGCCGCAAAAACGGTGGCAAGTATTGTCCGCACCAGCTTGGGTCCACGCGGCTTGGACAAGATCCTTATCTCGCCGGATGGTGATATCACTGTGACCAACGACGGTGCCACTATCTTGGACAAAATGGAGGTCGAGCATCAAGTGGCAAAACTGCTGGTGCAACTTTCCAAGAGTCAGGACGACGAAATTGGAGATGGCACGACTGGTGTTGTTGGTAACGCTTCTGTGCCCTCCTGTGCACGTCTCATCAGTGGCGTGTAGTTCTGGCAGGCGCGCTGCTGGAGCAAGCGGAAATCCTGTTGGATCGCGGCATCCATCCCATCCGCATCAGTGACGGTTTCGAGCGTGCGTGTCAAGCAGCTGTTGCTCACTTGGACGACATTTGTGACACGGTACCGTTCTCCAGCGAGGACACAGGCAACCTGTATCGCTGCGCTATGACATCGCTGGGCAGTAAGATGTGAGTGGCGCCATCCTACCCGTAGCCATGAGACTCATCACATCGCACTCTCCCCCTCCTCAGTGTGTCAAAGCATCATGAGCAGTTTGCGCGTATTGCAGTAGATGCTGTTCTCTCGGTGGCAGACTTGGAGCGCAAAGATGTTGATTTCGAGCTGATCAAAATGGACAGCAAACAAGGCGGTGCGCTTGCCGACACGGCGTTGGTGCGCGGCGTGGTCATTGACAAGGAGTTCTCACATCCACAAATGCCACGTGAGCTGCGGGATGTGCGGATCGCCATTCTGACGTGTCCATTTGAGCCGCCAAAACCAAAGACCAAGCACCACTTGGACATCACCACGCCTGCAGAATACACCAAGCTGCAGCAGTATGAGCGCGAGAAGTTCGAGCAGATGGTGCGGCAGGTGAAAGATGCGGGCGCCAATCTTGTCATTTGCCAATGGGGCTTTGACGATGAGGCAAATCATTTGCTGATGCAAAACGAGTTGCCGGCTGTGCGGTGGGTGGGTGGTCCGGAAATCGAGGTGAGTTGCACTCCTCCGTCATTGCTATGACCGGTTTCATCCCCACCCGTTTTAGCTAATTGCTATTGCTACGAGCGGTCGCATTGTGCCACGTTTCGAGGACCTGAGCGCTGCTAAGCTGGGACACGCGGGTGTTGTCAGAGAAGTGTCCTTTGGGACAACGAAGGACCGCATGATTGTGATCGAAGAGTGCGCGAACACCCGGGCTGTCACGGTGTTTGTGCGCGGTGGCAACAAAATGGTAGCCATTCCTGCTGCGTTGATGGTCGGCTGACGATGCAATGCGTAGATCATAGAGGAGGCAAAGCGGTCACTCCACGACGCCATGTGTGTGGTGAGAAACCTGATCCGGGACAATCGTGTTGTGTATGGTGGAGGAGCGGCAGAAATTGCTTGCTCATTGGCTGTTGAAAAGGCTGCAGATGAGGTGCGTTGGGTGGTCGCGCGTGGGTGTGCTGCTGCTGCTGCTACTGTTGGCTCACAGTATGGGTATGACAGATCTCCACCATTGAGCAGTACGCAATGCGGGGCTTCGCCGCAGCGCTGGATGTGATCCCGCTTGCACTTGCGGTAAACAGCGGATTGAATCCTATCGAAACGCTCGCGGATGTCAAGAGCCGTCAGGTGACGGAAAAGGACACGCGTCTGGGCATAGACTGCCTCATGAAGGGGTCCAATGGTAACGGGTGCGTGTGCACGCTTGTCTGACTCGGTGGGACAGACATGAAGGCACAGCATGTGGTCGATCCGTTGATCTCGAAGCGTCAGCAGTTCCTGCTGGCCACACAAATGGTCAAGATGATACTGAAGATTGACGACGTGATTACCACACACGCGGATGGCTCAGATCAATAGTAGATGGGCACTGGCATTTCACCATGGCTTTATGAATTCCGTGGCACAGCAAGCCAGCCTCTAAAACCCAAAGAAAGAACATCTAGCCCGTGTAGTGATAGGAAGTCAACCAACAATAAAGACGCCAACATAGGGGGATATCAGACAAGGGTTTTGGCCATTTTGACATGTGGTATGTTCTCTTCGTAGAACACAGTGTCGTCTGTCACCTGATAGCCGAGGTGGCGATAGAAGTCGGTTTTGTCGCATTGCGCATGCATCATGAGCGGTGAGATGGAAGCACCCCGTGCATGTTCCTCCAGCGTGTGCATGAGCAGCTTGCCCAGCCGCTGCCCACGATAAGATGCCAACACTGCCAGCCGGCCAATCTTCCCACTGCCATCGGAGCATTTGTACAGCCGCACGGTACCGCACGGCAGCGGCGCCTCTGTTGTAGCCTCGTCGTCATACACCACCCAATGGTCCGCTTGTGTGTCATACCTATCACCAACACGATTGTTAGTGATGCATGCACACATCCGCCCAGCAAAGGTAGGAGGATGCAGCCTGTGTGTCGCACTACAAACACCGTGTCGCACTACAAACAACCGCCTCGCACACACTCTACATCCCCACCCTTACCACATACTCGTCTTGCTCTGTGTCGATGTCGCAGCGTTGCTCATCAACAAACACACTGACACGCACACGGAACGCGTCACATTGTTGTTGCGGTGTGGTCACGCGGCAAACACGCTTGGACATGGCGGGGGCGGAGATGCAGTGTCACGTGGCAAGTGTACCAGATCATCGCACACACAAACGAAGTCATGCTGTTTGTTAAAAAAGTGGACATAGCAAAGGGAATCGAGATCGTCTGCGCCGTCACCAACTGCACCACCAACTGCGCCCCTCTGCGTGGATGCGACGTAGTCCGTTTATCGAATACGTGGTGTGAGCGCCAGTGTCTTTTGTCGCAAGATGCAGTGCGATGCAATGAACACGCTAGAAAAGGCCTCCAAGCTGCCCGGTCTCTCTACCGTTGTTACGTGGCGGCTGCCAGAGCAATACCTGATCATTGTGTGCAGCGTGGGCTGTGGTGTGCGTGGATGGTGGTGCGGCTGCTCTGCTGCATAGGCTAGCCATGTACCTTCCACTTCCCAGCCACGCGACGAAGCATCGCTAAACACCGCGTCATCAACTGCACACCTGCCGCATTCGCAGCCCACTTCTTGTTCCTTCCTCCACAAGCTGCGCTTTTGCGTGCATTACGCTATGTCATGCATCCACCGTTCAATAGCCAGTCACACAGCCAAACATGTCCAACAGCGACAAACAAAGCGAACTCGCTCTCTCTAAAGACAATGGAAAAGTCCAAAGCGGGCCTGTTACGGCCATGGCTCAGCATGAAGACACACTGCTGTTTGCCACGCGCTACGCACTGGTGGTCACACGCGCCAAACACTTGCTGGCGGCGCGCGAACTGGCGAAGCTGGATGTGGTCGACTTCACGTCATTCTGCCGTACACAGACGTGCTGGGTAGGTTGGAGTGTGTGCACACTCCGTACACACGCGCGCGCGTGCATACGTGCGTGGAAAGTGCTGGGTGTGACGGGATGGGTGCTAGAGAATGGTGCGACGCAAACTTGACTACGACGTGCTTCACATAGTGCCCAATCCATCAGGCTGCTACATCGCACTCGTGGGATTGTATCGAGTGACCGTCATTGTCCTACCGCGGTTTGATCTGCTGCGGACAACGCGTGGCGATACCGATATTATGTGCGTGGAAATGCGCGGTTGCTCGGTAGCGTGCGTCCTCATGCAAGCGGTGTAGCGAGTACGAAGTAGGCTACACCGAGCAGGAGAAACACCCGTTCAGAGAAGTGCTTTGCGTGCATTGGCATACACTGGGTGCCGACCATGCTTACTTGGCCGTGCTGACCAGCGACAACATGCTGCGGTAAGTGCCGGCGCATAGGCTGCGCGAGAGCGGCAGCGATCCTTGTGTCCGTCGGTGTGACCCTTCTCAGGTTGTACGATTTAACACGCGAGTTGGACATGCCCGAACAGACGTTCTCGTTGACACCCGGATTCGGACTGATTCGTATTGGCACCTCCACCGACATCCGGCCGCGCTTCACCGCACATAATGACGACGCTGTGGCCGTGTCCTTCTGTTTCGGAAACAGCGACGCTGACTGGATGCCTTTGACTGCCTTTGTGCTGATGCGCAATGGTGACGTGTATGCGCTGTGCCCAGTGATACCGCTGCGTAGGTAAGCGTGAAAGGGGTTGTGACGAGAGACGTGTGGGCGTGCATGGAGCAACGAGACTGACGGTACTGGCGGGGAATGGTGATGCAATGCATTGTGAATTGCATCACGCGCCCCTTCCATTGTCCATCGCAATAGTCGCGTGAACAAGCAGTGGCTGGACGCACTCACGAGCGAGACCGACATGAAGCTGCGGCGCTGTGGGTTCTCGAAGATACACCGGCAACGATACATGACGCATCGTGCGTGGTTGGCGCATCTACGGCAGTGTGCGGTGCCCATTCAAGGCCACGACGCGCACGATCGACTGTTGGTGACGCTGCAGATGTGCGAGGTTGGCTCTGCCATACTACAGGGCCCAATGCGGATGCAGCCAGCACCAGCTGTCGACATCAACAACGACTATGAAGCGCATGCAGTGGCCATCGACTGTGTGCAGAGCAAAACCGCGAACCTGTTGGTGCTGCTGGACAGTATGGGAAAACTGGATCTGTGCGTGGCAGCCGACGCTGTGGACGCGCGATGGAGTACTGCAGATGCACGTGACGGCACGAGTGAAGACACGGCTACGGAAGCGAGTGTGGATGGCAAGGCGAGTGTGGAGAGGGTGTAGTGCGACGTGCTAACACGAGCGACAGATCTTATCGGTACTGGAAAGTGTGCTGCCGTCGTCGACAGACGCATCGTCGTTTGCAGCACCAGCAGCACCAGCACTGCCCACTTCAGCCATACCATCCTACTGTGAATGGCGACTGACAGTGGACCACAATAACGGTGACAGTGTGTATATCACACACGGTGCTGGCATCTCACACATCAGATTCTCAAGCTGGCTGGAGGCGCTGCGAGCAATGGCAACGGCAGACACATACCAGCCCGGCGCGTGTATATCAACGCCGGTTATAACGCTGGCATCGGAGCAGGAAGAAGGGGCGGGTGCGGGAGACGAGCAGTGCATAGCAGCGAGGAAGAGAGAGAAGAAAAAATGGACAAAGGAAGCGGAAGCGGAAGCGGAAGAAGCGTCTTTGCAGGATGCGTATGCACCCATGACGTCGTTATCCGCCACGCGCTGATCAGCCGCGGGGGTGTGGTCTAGATTGCCAGTGATTACCGGGCATCTCACGCTCGCCAGTCTGCAAAGCGAGCGTGTGGTGGTGGCAACAGTAGTGGCGGATGGCGTGTGTCGACTGGTGTTTACAACACTGGACGTAACATCAGATGTGACGCTGGGGGTGGCAGCGAGCGTGCTGCCTAGCGTGATGCCGGATGCGCTGAGCATCGCAACACAAATGGCCAACACAGTTGGCACAAGTAGCGAGGCTAAGGAAGCGCTGCCAGTGGTGGTACCGAAGCCGTTGCATGAAGCATCTATCGTGCACCTGCCACCGTACATACCGTTTTTGCCAGGATCTGGATTGGACGTGCCGGTGGCATTAAAACAGCAAGCGGCGACATCAACTGCAATTGTGCTTGAGGATAAGATAACAGAGAAAAGGCTGACGCGTTTTGTTACGGAAATCACTAATCTCCGCACACGAATGGGTAGTCTAGGCGCGGCACTGTCCACCGTTCACGACTAGTATGTGCAGAGCATTGTGTGGGAGGGGGAGGAGGACGAGGGCAGGTGTCAAAGGGCAGACGCTGACACGACATGTAGCATACAATTGCAAGCAAAAGAGGAAGCGCGCCAGCAGGATATGGTGAAAGAGCTAGTACAGCTGTTGGATGCTTATCGAGACACCGCGGCCAAACAGATGGAGCGTGGCATAGCCATGATGACACAGATGAAGGATTTCGACGCACGTACCGCCAACATTGTACGACAAGTGGACGAGCTGGACGGCACATGGGAGCTGAACCATGCGGAACAAAACCACATCAAGCGCGTGGACACGTTTAAAAAGGAAATGCCGGCGCTGTGCAAACGCGCGGACAGAGTGCTTCAGGTAGGGCACACACACACACCGTCTCCTCTCACCCACGCTTCCATTTTCGTTTCTGCTTGCTGACACATACTGCCGCTACCGCGTAGCTGCGTGACGGAATGCTCGCACGTTCGTGCAACGCTACAGTGCCACGTCCGCCCCTGCGTGGTCCTGATTTGTTTGAACAGCAGCAGTTGCAGGCGCAGCTGAGCAACATGTAAGTGCGCAAGTGGGCGGTTGGTGGATGGTAGCGACAAACGGCTGACATGAGTCCAGGACAACGTGGATAGACACTGCTTTGTCGCGCATGAATGAGCTTGCAGCGGAGTTGGTGTGACGCTGATCGTTTTTTTGGTTTCAGCCTTTTTCTACGTGAAGTATGACGCATCTGTTTCTGGCGAAGTGATCGCACGCTGTGTATCTAGGAGGGAGTTAAATGCATTGTAGTAGTCGTTCTGGGATCTTTTCCAATCGCTTTCTCTTCGTAGCGACGTGTTGCAGCAGCACACTTCTCCCGCGGTAGCCAGACTTCTTTGCCAAGCACATCTTTGCGGCATTCTGGAACGCTTCTGTGATACAGGGGAGGGGAGAGAGGTCGGGAAGATAGTGTATTTCATCCTGAGGTTTTCACTAGATGCGCGCGATCACTCGCGGGTGTTCTGATCTCGTCCTCGAGAAGCTGTTTTTGTCAGCAGTGCTCGCAGTGGCACACATGTCACGCCTACCGGTAGTTCTTTGTGTGCGTTTTGCACCTCTGGGGCATCTGCCAGCTTGTCCAGGTAGGCAGGCGGCATGACCTCTTCCTCCGCAGTCCACGCTTCATCCCCTAGCGCTTCCAGTTCTGTGGTGTGTTGCTCAGTCGTGATCGGAACAGGCAAACTACGGCTACCTGCGTCTAGGTCAGCCTCGTCCAGATCATCGGGCACCGCATAAGATCTCGACACAGCGACTTGGATGTCATTCGCTTGTTCCAGCAGGTCTTCCATCTCATCTTGCATTTTCTGCCAGCGTCAGCAACACACGCGTGGACGGGAGGTCGCAGCAGGAGCACCTCGATTTTGTTTAAGTTAAACGAGTTGTACTGTTTCTTCAGCGCACTGTTTGCCGACTGCATGGCGTCTACAGATATGGCGGTGGTTCGCAGCTGGTCGGTGGCGAGCGTGGTCTGCTCCATGTTAAACACCTGCTGTTGCATCTGGTCTCTCTGTCCTTCGTAGCTAGGGCGGAGTGAGCGGGGAGTGATGGGGTGGAGGGAGAGGAGACAGTTTCTTCTGTTGGAGCACACGCATAGCACGCGCCTTGACGGCGTTCTTCCGTCCCCCTCCGTTAGGTGTGGGCGTGTGGGATGACGTGGGACGCCCACCTTTCCCGGACCATCTCTGAGCTTGGACAGCTGTTCGCGGTATCGCATGAGCTCAGCGTCCAGTTTGCGCAGTTTGCCTTCTACCGTCTCGATCCGTGCGTCTGTCTGTGTGGCTGTAAGTAGGCGTGCAGGCGGGCGGACGGATGACGCACGGTTTGGATGGCCTCCTGAAGCGTGGGCTTAGGCGCCTTCTTGGTGGTGCCAAACAGCCGCTGCATGCTGCAGAAGGATGTGCGTGTGTGTGAGCGGTGGTGTGTCACGTGCGATGCTTGTTGTGTGATGGATGTGGATGAAACATTGCGCGAAATAGCGGCAGCTGGTAATCTGATTGCCATGCGAGCCATGTTGAACAGCGGCATCAATGTCAACAGCCAGAACAGTGTGAACGGATGGTATGTGGATGGTGGCAGTGGCGGTGGCGGTGGCGGTGTGTTTTACTTCATGAGCACAGGACGGCATTGCACTGGGCTGCAAGTCGTGGACACGCCGACATGGTCAAGCTGTTGCTCACCTACCGTGCAGATCCAACACTGGTGGATACGCAAGCACGCACACCGGCTGATGTCGCCACGCATCACGACGTGGCACGTCTGCTGGGTAGGACATCGTCTGTCCGTACGTTCTCCGTTCTCCCTCTCCTGTCGCTCTACCATTGACTCCGCCATTGACTCCGCTCCACCAGCAGGTGAGCACAAGACTGCTGGACGGTTTACCAGCAAATCACTGCGCAGCTTCATCCCACGCTATCTCTCCTCCCCCGACCTGAGCAAAGCATGGGGCATCCCTCCTGACGTGGAGGACATGCTGGCAAAGCGTTCCTCCCAGCAGGTGCAGTCACTGCATGTGCCGGAACCATCCACCACGACACGCCGCGAACTGTTGGTGTACCGAGAACGAAAAGAGGCAGACTGCCTGCTGGGTGCTGTCAGTGTGTCGACAGAGGAGAGCTGTGAACATCTCCGACAGCATGTGATCCAGGCAAGTGGCGACCACGAGATGTGCATGTGCGAATCGTTGTAGGAGCTAGATCTGAATGCGTCCTACCAACTCCGACGACACAATGGACATGTGGTGCTGCCACTCAGCCAGACACAGATGGGCCATCCTGTGCAGACACAGTTTGCGGGCAGTGAGGATGTGGTGGTGATGGTGCTCAACGCAGCCACTCTCTGAGGTGTGTAATGCTTTGGCAGTGTGGGTGGCACTGTCTATAGCGATTGCCATGAAGCAGCACTACTATATACACAAGGTTGTTGCCAACTTCGTTTCCCATACGACCATGTTCGCATGGAAGGCCAGCAAGTAGGGGTGGAATGAGAAACAGGGATGCTGTTTGCGAGTGTTCATGCGATAGTCTACTACGCTTCTACTACGGCGGAGATGGAAAACACGAACAGTAGACGTTGGAATGAAATGCGGCAGCAGACCAATCACCAAGCGCAGCGGCTCTATTTTAGGCACACACTCAATGACGCCGATCGGCTAAAAGCCGCTACCGCCTCTCCTCCATAACCCTTCCCACACTCCTTCACACACCGCCCACCGCCCACCGCCACCATGCTACCCCGTATCTTCCTGCCCATGCTGCTTGCCGTGGCCTCCGTGGTCTACGCCGAACCTGCTGCTCTGACAGACAACCAGTGCTTGCGGTGCTTTGCCCCTGCCCCCCGCACCTGCTCCCCTCCCTGCTCTGCCCGCCAGTACTGCCAGGTGGTCCCGGCGAGCTGCAAGACCTGTGGGTACGCGAAGTGCCGGAGGGGAAGGTCCTCTACTGGCATTTCCATCACACTATAATACGTTTGCCAGCAGTGCTGCAAAGGGGGTCTGCTGGCGATAGACACAGTCGGTCTGTTGCTGCTATTATTGCTGCTGCTGCTGCCACCACTAGAAAACATCTGTGCATTGAGAGTAGAAGTGTGCACGGTGTATGTGCATATGTGTGATACCGTGTGTCTTGAGCGTGTGTGGATAAACATTGTTTCTGTGCCTCCAGTCTACGCCGTTCTACTCCACACTGCGCTAGTGGAGGATTAGTGCTATGGCAGGATGTCTCTGTGCTGATGGTTGGCAAGACCGCAGGGTGGACATGTGTCGTGGCATGTCACTCTCGCCACTCCTTCAACCTGATCGTGTGATCATGCGATCATTCGGCCCCACGACCCCACGACCCCACAATCACACGACTATGCTGAACAGATTATTCCGCAGTTCTGGCATGCATGCCACACTCGAACCCCTTCCACGGGACATTGTCTGTTCCAACGACCTGCCAACAGCCTTGGACGGCGGTGCAAACAACGTTTTAGTGCGTGACTGCAACGAAGCACGGTTGTGGCAACAATGGCGACTGCTGTTGAATGACAAACCATGGCGGCTGATGTCGCCACAGCCAGCCAATCGCTCAATGCAGGGCTGCGCCTAAAAAGCACCGCCGCCCCACACTGCCTCCGCCACGCCTGTTTTCGCATGACACCCGACGCATCCACGCACACCTTCTCCGACACCGCCGACACCGTCACCACCACCACCGACACAACAACCACCACCACCGCCACGCATGCATCCACCGACATACCGCGACCGCTAGCATTCGACTCCCTTGCCATCCACGCCGGACAGGCACCCGATCCCATCACCGGCGCCGTCATCCCCTCTCTCTCCCTCTCCACCACCTTCGCACAGCCTGCGCCCGGACAAGCCCTCCGCTACGAGTACTCCCGCTCTGGCAATCCCACCAGAGAGGCATTCGAAACCGCTGTGGCTGCTCTAGAGAGTGCGCGTTACGGGGTTGCTTTTGCCAGTGGAAGTGCCACCACCGCCACCATCGTCCACCTCATCGGCCGTGGCCATATCATCAGTGTCGACGACGTCTACGGTGGCACCGGTCGCTTCTTTCGTCACGTCGCCAAGGGCATGGGCATCGACGTGGACTTCGTCGACCTTGCTGGCAAAGAGGACGCCATCGTTCCCTACTTCCGTCCCGACACAAAGCTTGTCTGGCTCGAGACCCCGACAAACCCCACGCTCCGCATCCTGGACATTGCTCGCATCGCCCATCACGCCCATGCCCATGGTGCGTTGCTAGTGGTCGACAACACCTTCCTTTCCCCCTACTTCCAGCAGCCATTGGCCCTGGGTGCGGATATTGTCGTGCATTCAGGCACAAAATATTTAAACGGTCACTCGGATGTGGTCATTGGTGTGGCCTGCACCAGCAGCCCCGACCTGCATACACGCCTCACTTTCCTGCAGAACGCCATCGGTGCCATCCCCTCCCCTTTCGACTGCTTCCTCGCCAACCGTGGTCTGAAGACACTGCATCTGCGTATGCGGCGACACGCGGAGAATGCCCAGGCCATTGCTGAGTACCTTGAGAAATCTGTCTACGTCGACACGGTCATCTACCCCGGCCTGACATCGCATCCACAACATGCGTTGGCGCGCCAGCAGCAATCTGGGTTCGGTGGGATGGTGGCGTTCCGTATCCGCAATGACTCTGGCATACATGCGCAGCGGTTTCTGCAGCGTGTGCGTGTGTTCACGCTTGCAGAAAGCCTGGGTGGTGTTGAGAGTTTGTGCGAGCTGCCTGTGGTTATGACACACGCCAGTGTGCCAGCAGCACAGCGGCTGCTGCTAGGCATCACCGACGGACTGATTCGACTCAGCTGTGGCGTCGAAGACACTGCTGATCTCGTGCATGATGTGCATCAAGCATTGGCATGGGCATTCACCGAATGAGCACGCGCATACTCCGCCTGTGTCTTTGTTCCCTCGTCCATCCATCCATCCATCCATCCACCCGCCATGTACTACCAGTCATCACAAACAAACATTGAACATTCACTTGCAGTTGTTTTTGCCTTGCGTTGTTTGCTGTGCATTTCACACGTGTTGCGATCATCCCTCACATGCGCACTACACCATGCCATCCCGCTGTGTTGTCGCACCACGCTTGGTGGGAACACGCGGTGACACACAATGACTTCGACCTTGTTGCTCACTGCGCAGGCGTGCGTGTAGACAGACAGGAGGGATGATGCCTTCTGAAGCAACACCATCAGTGCAGTGGTGTTGATAGTGGCGGTGCTACGCTTCATTGCGTCTCGCCATCCTCACACCCGCATATATCCACATACACCTGCATACACCCGCATACATTCTCACCCACATATACCCCCCTCAACCACGGCACATCACCGATACGCGTGCATGCCATCGCTGCAGTCATCCAGCAGGCAAAGGCACCGTGCCGTCTCCCCTTTGCCATTCTATTTTTACAAAACGCGTTGCCAGTCTCTCGCCCACCTTCCGTTCCCGCCCATCCGTTTTCTCATCTTTTTTAGTCGCCCGCCTTTTATACTTTACAATGAACGAAGTAACACCCTGCTTGTGGCTGCCGCTCACCACCCCCACGTCCCGCAGGCTACTAAGCGACTGATTGGCACCACGCGAAGCCAGCGACTGACCGTTTTGCTCGTCTGTCTGCAAGCCGTGATAGTCGTGGCTATGGAGATGCTGCTGGGGTCAACGCTCAACCAGAACGCTGGCATGCTTGATCTAGACGGTCCAGAGCGAGGCCTTCCCGTCTACATTGTTATTTTCGTACTGGCTCAGATCTTCCAGATCTACATGGTCACCGGCGCGGTACATAGCACCCGCCCACTGCCCCCGCTCACACTTGCTGCCCCCGTCCCCACACCTAGATGTCTAGTCGCAACTACTTTGAAATCATCGGTCTTGTCGTTTTCCACCTCTGTGGCCTGGGCTATAGCGTGCTTCAGCTGGAGCAGGTGCATATGGCGATTGCGGAGTACCGGAAAGTGTGGATGAAGGTCAAGCCGGGCGAGAACTCGTACAGCACCATCTTCTCGCAGCTGAGCGCATATGTCATCACCGTTGTGGCGGTGGATGTTGTGGTGTCTCTTTTCTACATCGTGCTTGCCTACAAGCTCTTTTTCGAATTTGGCTGGAGCATCTACAAGCAGATTGGTGCTGATATCAGACGCCATCGTAAGTGTTCCTTCTTTGCTACGTCCCGTCTCGTCCCGCCCCGCCCTATTGCTTACGCTCTCTCCTCTGCCCCCACCAGGCATGCTTCGTTCCTATCACATTTTTCGTCTGTTGAATCGGTTTTGTTTCTTTTTCTTTTGCGGTTTTGGAATTCAACTGGCATTGCTCATCCTCAAGACCAACGATATGGAGAAGTCGTTGACCATCTCTGCAGTGCCTGTTCTGTTTGTTGTGTGTGCGCTCGCGGTGTACGCGGTGCGCTACGAAAATCGTGCGATTCTCGTGCTGTACATGTTGGGACAAGTTCTCTCTGCCATTTATTTCTCCTTCAAGACACTGCGGATATGGACGGTGCGCGATCCGGTACAAAAACACGCCTACGAGAATGTACGCAACTTTCTTACCTTGTTTGCTGTGATATCGCTGCTGCTCAGTCTGAGCACGCTTATTTATGCTGTGATTTGCTACCGAAACTTCGGTCGTGGGATGTCACTCTATCGTAAGTGCATTTCCGCCTGTGATGGCGCACGCGGCGGAGTGCCACTCCCTCCCCCTCCCCCTGCTAACACTTGCACCACTTCCTTTCCAGTCATCCCGGAAACACATGCCCCTGCCGCACATGAAAAAGGAATTCGTCGCGAGAACATCCTTGGCGATGAAGATGGCGACCTGGATGTTCTTTCCGATTCCTTCTTCACCCCTGCTCCTGTAGCCGTCAACGTCAAGTCCGCATAGATTGCGTACCTCTAGACGTTAGTTCCAAGACACTTCCTTTTTCCTCTGCCACCGCGCGGGTGAGTATTATCGCTTTCACAGCAGGCGTGTCGCGTGCTGCTTTGTTGCAGCAGGTCTCTTTCTCATTTCACACGCCTGTCAACGCTGTCTGCACCGCTTTGCCACTACACCGCACATGGGCTGGTTCAGCAAGAAGACAGAAGAGCCTGCGCTCGACACGGCAGCGCTTCCCATCCTCACGGCGGCGGATGTGGCCGCTCACGCTTCCACTCAGAGCCTTTGGATGATCATTGACGGCCTTGTCTACGACGTTACTCGATGGCAGGATGAGGTGTGCTCCCTTCATCCGTTTCCCCGCTCGCTCGCACACTCACCCACCCACGCAC
Source organism: Cochlonema odontosperma (assembly GCA_004114315.1). Taxonomy (NCBI): domain Eukaryota; kingdom Fungi; phylum Zoopagomycota; class Zoopagomycetes; order Zoopagales; family Cochlonemataceae; genus Cochlonema; species Cochlonema odontosperma. Next base: position 13,089 of record QZWT01000008.1, on the reverse strand, counting down.
TTGCCGTGTGCACTAGCATCCGGGTGGAGAAGAGGTGTTGCTCGCGTATGCCGGCATGGACGCCAGCCAGGCATATGCCGACATCGGACACTCAAAAAGCGCGACCAAGCAGCTGCAGAAACTGGCTGTGGGCCGCCTTCACTAAACACAGCCACAGCGTGTATTACCAGTCAACGTGTGATAAACGGCTCTCTTTTGTTGGAACAGTGCGCGCGCGTGCGTGTGTCATTTCCATGTGAGATGTGGCGCTTTTGTTGACGGTGCTGGTCGATGCTTTATCGGCGGATGCGACTGATGGAGCACACAAGCGATGTGCCATGGCAATGTACACACACACGCGCACTGAAAGAGTGGCATCCGTTTGCAGTGTCGTGCCTCACGACGAGCAGTGAATGGTCCGTCACCAGCACTATGTCCAGACAGATGTGGCTGCCTGTGAAGAAGTAGCTGAGACAGGCGAACGAGCAGATGGACGATGTGTGGTCGGATAGCTCCCTGAAGGACATCGTTCGCATCCGTATCCACCATCGGCAAAGCCTGTCTAACACTCTGCTGCTTGTAGTGATGGCACTCTGCATCTCATTCTCGGCTCACGTGTCAGCAACTGCCACCGAACAGACAATGCACCCCACTAATGCTGCCACACCATGCTGTATATCATTGCCCGTAATGTCCAGCTACTGAAAACGGATGCATCCGAGCTGTTTGCAAGTTGTCAGCGGCAGGCAAAAAATGTTTTCGGTGCTCCAAATCGAGCGCATGCACGAGCGCTAGCTCTGCCGCCCAGGAGCGTGGTTTCGCTTTCTCGCGCTCTCACATTTGCTTCCTCATGTCCAACACCGCTGACATCGCTCTCACCGCTAACATTGCCAACGCCACTACCGGTGACGACCGCATCATCACACACACCGAACTCTACGAGCACAGAAAAAGATCTTCGCTATGGCTGGCCATCCACGGTTATGTTTACGACATCACCCCGTTCCTCGAAGAGGTCGCTGGTCCTGTCCACACGTTCCTTTGCTGACACTGCGCAGCATCCTGGTGGCGAGGAGGTGCTATTGGAGCAGGCTGGCATGGAAGCCTCAGAGGTGTTTGAGGATATTGGACACAGTGAGGATGCGCGACGTATGATGGAGAAATATCGTGTCGGCAAGCTGGAAGTAAAGCAGTCGGCGTGCACAGCCAACACTCACTGAACATGCGTAGGCTGGTGAAAAGGTGGTCATCAAGGCCATTCCTGCTGCAAGTGCAAAGCGTGTTGTGCCTCACGCGGATTCCAGTGTAGAGGGAAGGTAGGCTGACTTCACCCCTCCACAACACTGCTCTGATCCTCGCAACTCACCTGCTCCACTTCCACCACCTCCCACTACTTAGTGCGCTTCGATTTTTGGTGCCAATTCTGCTGATTGGCGGCGTGCTCGCATACAAACTCTTTAATTAGACCACTTCTACGGCATATTGGCCTCGCTGTATGAAATGGAACAATGAACACTTTCACATATTCCGCTTTGCCTTCAACAGTGCCATCCATACACAGACACGCACACGAAGAGCGCTTGGGCGTACTAGCGAAACTTAAGTAGCAATCGATCACCAACCTCGCTACCATAGACACCGAGATGTCAATCCACACGCTCCTGTCGCTTCCCATCGCCAGCACATACCTTATTTTCTCTAGCGCCCATTCCAGATCTTTTCGCGTGTGAGCTGCACTCAGACAGAAGCGGACCCGTCCAAGGATCACAGGTGTAGCCGGATAGCTCACTACCACCACTGCGATATTATGCTTCAAGCATTCGCGCGAGAATGCGCCAATCTTTGCCGGGTGAAGCAGAAGGAGCGGAATAACCGGGGATGCGGAATTCCCGAATACGATGAAACCCATATCACGCAGGCGGCTAGAGAAGTACTGTGCGTTGTCAGCCAGCTGAGCTAGCTTCTGACGTCCAATGTCGGTGCCGTCCCGCCCCATCATCACTTTCATCGCTGAAATAATCTGCGCCAGCACCGGAACAGACACAGATTCTGCATACACTTCGGAGTGGCAATTCACCCGCAAGTAATCCACCAATATCTACGCACACACGCCCACACACATGGACACGGGATGAGGCGAAATCTGCGCAAAAGCATCACCGTCCTCTTTGTACCTTCGTGCCACAAATATAGCCGCCAGCGGCGCCAAACGATTTTGTGAATGTACCCATGAGCACGTCGACTTTGCGTGTATCTACTCCGTAGAAATCACATATGCCACGGCCATGCGGACCCAATGCGCCAATCGAGTGGGCCTCGTCCAGGAACAGGTAGAACTGACAGCGCACAGATGCAGGCAGCGTTAGTGGACGACGCACTGACATGCTGCAGCATACCAGCTACCCTACCTTGTACTTCTCCTTGAGTGCAATAATACCGGGAAGATCGCAAAAATCCCCTTCCATCGAGTAGAGCCCCTCCACCACCACAAGAATCTTCTTCCACGGTCGGTGGGTTCGTGGCTGCCCTTGACTAATGCACTCACGCAGCAGCTGCTCTAGGTCTTTCATGTCTAAACAAAGTGTAAGCACGTTTACGTTCGCTCCAACCTTTTGTCTACCATTGTGTTTGAACACACGGATTGTCGCGCCACTAAGACGCGAACCAGCCACCAGCGATGCATGGTTCAGTTCGTCGGAAATGAGTAGACATCCTCGGGACACGAGCGCTGGCAGTGTTGTGCTGTTTGTGGCGTAACCCATGCTGATAATCAGCGCAGCTTCCACGCCAATGAATTCGGCCATCAGCTGCTCTGCTTCGTGATGCAACGCAAGTGTGCCTATTCGCTCATTACATGCATGAGGATTTTCTTCAGTGCAACTCGCTACTGCCTACCAGCTTCGGCACGTACGCTTCCCGTGACAACGCCTAATCGACGGATCTGTTCTTCTACATAATCCGCGCAATAGCCGCTCGACTGAGAGAATCCCAGATAGTTGTATGAGCTGAGATTCAACACTTCCGTTGTTTTCCCGGTAAACCTGCGCATTGAGTCACTCCTTTGTCCATCCACAGCATGGCACAGCACAGCACAGCACAGAGCAAGCGACCTACTGGAAGGTTTTGTTATTATCACTCGAATACCGCTCCAACAAGTGAAGAGTGCGACCAGGCACACCCGTAATCGGACGGTTAAAGCAATCGCGAATACGATAATAAAGACGACGTGTGTACAATGACTCAAAATCAGACAAGATCGGCGCGTAGCCCTACGCACTCGTGAATAGTGTGTGAACAAGCGAACCGAACGTTCTGATGCATTAAGTGCGCATACGCCTGGGGGCGAAATCGCTTGCCGAAGAAGTCGCGTATATGGCCAATAAGCACTAGGATCGCAAAGCTGAGGTAGGTGGTTAGGAGGATGAACAATGGCACGGCTTCCAGATCATCGTGCGAATCGGCGGTGGGTGACGTCTTCTGCTTGTGCACCGGACACTTTTTCACAGAAGATTCTGTGCTGTGCGATAAAGCGGAATCTTTGTTCTCGGCACTGAGGAGAAGTGATCGGCCATGGTCAGCATGCGTTGGCGCACTGTTTTGCATGGGGAAAGTCAGAGGAAGAGCGCTTGGCGTGGGTGCACACTTTAAGTGCTCACCCGCTCGCCCGCCTGCCTGCTCAATACACACAACACGCACACGTCGCGCTAAGCTTTCACCACAAATTGCCATCTATTGCTTGCGTAGCCGCTTGCTGTGTACGCTCAAGCCAGTCTTGCATTCGTGCTAGACGCCATCGACGACGCATCGCTCGTGGACCAAACACGTCATCGATGGCTTCGTCCAGTTCAACATTCGATGCTTCCCACGCAGCAACATCATCGTGGTTCGCGTCGCCATTTTCCAATGCCTGTTCGTGCTCATCGTTTGCCGCTTGTATTGTGCTTCGTATGTTCGTTTGATGAATCCGCCTTTTGCCGTTCATCGTGTTTTCCCGCTCGCCGTACTTTGTCGCCTGCTTCGCTTCAGATGCCACCCACATACTGGAGTCTCTGCCACTACCCTCCCCACCCTGTCTCTGCTCCTCTCCCGCTTCCCTGTCCTCTTCTTCTCGCTCCTGCTCCTGCTCGCTCACGCTCTCCTCGCTCCCAATCAGCCCTTCGACCATCTGTTCTAATCGGTCTTCCGCGCTCGTTACATTCTTGTACAGGAAAAGGTATCGCTGGTATATTTTCTCGTATCGCACTTGAGCTGCGGCGTAATCAGCTCGCGACTCAATCACTGGCACAGGTGGAAGCTGCAGTTCGTCCGTTTGTACAGGTGTTGGTCGATTGTTCCCCTCTGCATCAGAGCCTGACGAGGCGTCGGATTTTTGTGTTGCAATCTGACGACGATGCGCTTTTTTAGGCTTCTGCGCAGCAGGAGTAGCTTCTTTCGCTGAGCTGACCACTGCATGTGACTTCTGCGGAGAAGCTGGTCGCGGCGACTCACACAGAAAGCTCTCTGTGCGTGCTTTTGCAGGAGTCGATATGCGTGTGTGCTGCAGTGGCGTGGCGTGCTTGGCTTCTGGCACAATCGTCTCTTCTGGAGCGGTGGTGCTGCGGGATAGAGTGGATGGCGTGGTGTGCCGAAGATTCGATCGGCCTGACTTCTTGAGCATCTTTTCAATGCCACCCATTGCCTTTGTGCTACGTCCCGTTTTCATGGCTGGAGACTGGGAGGAAGCGGCTGCTGCGTTTCCGGGAGTGTTTGAGTCGGGCATCACAGTCTGATGATCTGACGGCAGTATGTCGGTCGACACAGCGGCCGATACTAGCAGGTCTTCTGGCTTAGACAGGGACACTGGTGTTGATGTCGGTGGTTGCGGTAGTGCCGAAGACGATAGCGGTGACGACACCGGCTTTGCTGAAGCGCTCCCTGTATGAGCGGTAACAGCGGAAGACTGGAAATCCTTCAGCTCAGCCCAAATCGGATCTGCATGGTCGATACTTTGGTCTTGCATTGCACGGAAAACAAATTCCGCAGCACGCATGCGCTCGTCTGGCATCTGGTAGAATGGCCAAGTGCGCGGGCGCACTTCACGGAAACACTGTGGTTTTAGTTGCCAGTTTCGGTCAAACACCGCCACCTGTTGACGTGTCGGTTAGTGCACAGTATGTTCCCTCCACAACGTGCCACCCACCTCGTTCAGTATAACATTCAGGGCTGACGCGTCAATGGACAATTTCTGGTCTTTCTGCAGCCGTTGGCGCAGCTCTGCGAATTGCATGCCACGAAGTGCCAGTAAATGGACAATGTGGTCGCGCACAGAGAAGTTGGCGTTTGCCGATTGCGTTTCCAATGTGGGTGTTTCCTTGACGACTGAAGTGATTTGTTTCGACCGCGATTCCGGAGACAGAAGCACTTGCCGCACAGAAGCATTCTCGGGCATGCCGGCGAGGTCGAGCGCGGCACTCACATTCTGAATGACACTCCGTCGCTCTGCTTCACTATAGTTTGGCCAGTCCCAAATCGCCACTTCCGTCCACACCTCGGCTTTCAATCGGAAGTCCCCGTGCGCGTCTTTATCAGCCACCTGATGATATCCGCACTGGGTGAGACATACGACAGACACACGCCTTGCCTGCGACAGTGTGTGCATGCAGTCTTGCACGTTCGATTTCAACGCCGCTTGGATCACATTACTGCTCGCGGCACCAGCAAGTGCAAGGAGCTGAATCACGCGGGCACGCATAGGTGCAAGCCGACTTTTAGCAGGGGGCAATTGAGAGGCGGGAGAAGACGCAAGCAGATTGGCGGGTGGCGCTTGTCGAGCTGGTGAAGCGGTTTGGTGGCGCGCACCCACAGCCGTCAGCTCTTCCTGAATGCGTTTGCCTACGAGGATAAGTCCACAATTGAACACAGATCATCACCTCGCACTTTCTTAGTTGTTATTTCCACGCTGTGCAAGCGAGTGTAAGCACGTCACGCAGACCCGAACTCAAAGTGCTTACTGATGGTGATGCAAGACTGGTGGTGGTGGTAGTGGTGGTGGCGGCGGTGATGGCGGCGAAGGCGCATGCGTTGGGGTATTCACAACAGCACTTGGCTTCTGAGGTATTGTGTCGCACTGGACGGTCAACTGGTGTGTCGGCCAACCCAGCAGCGCGAAATGAGATCCGCGCTGAGCGTACACTTCCCGCACGTCAGTGCCCGCCTCAGGAGCTGTGCACGGAGACATGGTCGCGGAGAAGATCATCGACTCATCACCAATAACGAACCGACACTTGCGTGTAGACTATCCGGCAAGTGCTAGTGAGAAAAGCGGAGTTGAAGAATAACGGGATCCACCTCGTCGGTGTCCAGCCGGATGCGCTGCTGCTTGCCGGCGCCCGACGTCATCAGCCGCAGTTGCTGCAGCAGATCCTCTGACAGCCGCACCGACAGAATCCGTTTGGTTTTGGTTTGCAACGAAACGGAGCATTTTCGTCCATTCATGTTGGCAGGTGTGGTGACTGCTTATTGAAAGGCATGGTGAGCCGTTTGGCCTTGCCCAGCTGCGGGTGATGAATAATGGCGCTGGCGCGACTTGGAACGCAAGAGAAAGCAATCGCTTCAGTCGCGGCAGACACGTACTCTATTGCTATAACGAAGATGTGCGCTAAGCTGCTGCTGTCGTTGGTGTTGATAAAACTCGAAAACAGATACAAGCACATTGTTGTATCCAAGCTGCGCAAGAACTGGACTCGCCAAGCAGGTGCGCGCAGGCAGCAACGCACACCTACAGCAGTCTCTCGCCGTGGTTAAGTATAGGAGAGGAGTGTATTCGACAGGTGCATTGCAGCTACATTGTCGAGCACCCTGATCAAAAGTGGATTTGAGCTTCGTTCGTCAGTCGCCGAGCAGCATGGCTCTCGCGGCGCGGAGTGGAGATGCGATCGCGTGAGTGCACGCTGCTCGCATCGCCTATGCGCTCCTGGAGACGCGTCCAGTTAGCCATTTCTCGTTCTCGCTCCAAGCGCTCAGTGTCCAGGTCCAGATCTTGCATATCCACCCGGCTTACTGGTGGATCGTTTCCGCCTGGGATGAGATCCGTTTCCGAAAGCTCCTCTGGTGGTGTTCGCAGCGAAATGACGGCTGGCATTGCCACAGCGACGGACGACATGGGCAGCGCTGGTGGCAAGGCTTTGGAATGCCGCCTTGCTGTCGACGCCTCCTCCTCCTCGTCGTCGCCCAGGACATTCTGCCGACGTGCCTCTCCCACATTGACATCCTGAATACCCAAGGTTTCACGTGACACTTGCGCTAGCTTGAGACGAGGACACGCGCAAAGAGATGCTTACAGTAGGGCTGCAGACCCTTCCCGAAGTTGCGGTAGCAGATCCACGCGAACACAGAGGTTGCCGCACTCACCAGCAGCGACAAAATGGCTATTGCCACATAACCATGCACGCACACATACACACAACATATCAGCAAGGCAAAGGATGCGAGTACAGCAGAGCACCCACCAAACACGGTCAGGAAAATGTTGACATTCTGATACTTAATAACGCGCTGTGGGTCGGTCCAGATACGGACCAGTTTAAACATAAAATAGATCATACACAAGCCCATGCCAAGCATGAAGAGCATCATGACGTTTCGGTTCTCGCGACGCACCGCATACACAGCCCAGAACAGCACCACGATCACAATTGGCACGGCCGCAATCGTCAGGCCCTTTTCGATGTCTGCGTTCGTCAGGACCAGTACTAGAAACTGAATGCCAAAGCCCAAGAAAAAGAGGAAGCACATTTTCAGCAGCAGAATGAAGATGTGGTAGGATCGGTACATATCTACACAGATGGGAGCAGAGTTGGCAACGGCGATGACAAAAGGAAGCGAGGAAGAGGAAACCTACTTTTTTTCTGCAGGTCAGCGCCAATACGCTTGTAGATGGACCAACCGAACTCCCCAAACAGTTTGTACGACAAGAAACAGAAGCCGATTTGGCTCAGCACAGTGACCACAATGCATATAACGACGTAGACCAGAAGTGTTGCAAATGTAGAAGACACTTGCACCTGCGTTTGCTCACTGCCCTGGTCGTCACTCGACGTATAAACATTGAAGGCGATGCGGAGTTCGGATATTTGCACCACTAAATAGATAATGCAGCAAAAATTGACGAATATAAATCCGAGGATTTGAATAAAGTTCTGATAGCGGATCTAGCGACGGGGGGAGAGGATGAGTATGAAAGTGCACACGTAGCTACCGTCGCCTGGCAAACGTACTGCATCAACGGCCAGGTAGACCAGGAAGATTTCGGAAAACATAAAGATGAGCAGGTATATGGGCAGGCCTCGAGAAGGTCCTTCGTGCAGTGCGTTAGTGGCGTCCGTATTAACGGCTAGGTAGGTGAGGATTTCCAGCGCCACCACTACCAGCGCCTCAAAGATGACCAAAGCCACAGTGAAGCGCTGGTACTTGGTGGTGCCGAAGATTGAGCGGATACTTTTGCAGATGTGCTGCGCGTGTTGCAGCGTGTGAGCGAGCGTGTGAGCACGGGAAGCGGCAGCACGTACGTCTAGCATTGTTGCCGTGGTGGAGACAGGAAGTGTGTGGCGTGGTGTGGTGGGCGTGGCGTGGCAGTGGAGCAGCTACGCCCACAGATGAATATCGGCACCCTGAACAGCTACAAATGCGCCCGCTGAAGCACACATGCAAAGCAAGAACAGTGTGAAGTGTTGTCCGACAATGAACACGCATCACCGAAACAAGCGTTGGGCTGTTCATTAAACGGTTTAGCTCAAAGGCCGTTTCATTCTTTTGTTCTTTCACACTCCTCGGTGTGATGAGAGGCTTGGCCATTCTCTAGTGCAGAAACGTCGTCCAGACTCTGCGCACAGACCCCGAGATCACGGATAATGCCGTCTTGTAGACGATAGCACCTGTGTGAGTGTGTGAGTGTGTGCGTGTGCGTTAGAACGGGTGTTGTTGCTGCAGCATCTTTACCACGTATGCACTGACAAAGGTTGTTGGTTGCGCCATGCGTTTCTTACAACACTCGTCTGGCACACTTTCAGCGCGCTGCGCAATACGTTCAGCTCCACCAGAAGGTCCTCGCGTGGCTTCCCTGCTGGCTTTTCTACACAGTGTTGGCGTGGCTCAGCATGCGAAAGAGCAGGTGTATGGGAGAAGCAGGGCAGGGCAGGGCAAGGCGTGGTGTGACGTTGTTGCATCTGGACGGAGGAAAGGAGACGCACTACATACCTTCTAATCGAGCACGGTTTGCGGAGGCTACATCTCGGATTTCACGCAGCCAGTTCTCGAGTAGCCCTAGGTCCTGATCCTCGGTGCTCATTGCTGCACGCACACCACCACAGTCGTAATGACCACACACAATAACATGCGGCACCTTCAGCACCTGCACTGCATACTGTAGCACGGAGAGGAAGTTGAGGTCGGTGTGTGCCACCACATTGGCAATATTTCTAGATTGTCGTGTAAGCTGCGTACTCATCACCACTAGCTACCGATGCACAAACACTTCACCCGGGGCCTAGTACGAGTGCATAAGTTGAGGATGAGGGAAGGGTCGCACCAGGTCGATGATTTGGTTGGCAGGAACACGCGAATCCGAACAGCCTAGCTTGCCAATCAGCAAAGATGGTAGCGCAATGGAGAATGCGACCAATCCATAGTATAGCGGGCTGCTGTTGGTTGGCAAGTCGCGTGAAGAAGTTGGGATCGTGTTTCCGCACTTTAGCAGCCCAGTGCTGGTTGTTCTCCAGCAGAACGCGTTTTGCCTCTGCTGGATCGATGCTAAGGCGAGGACGGGACAGGTTGCTGATGGCGGAGCGAAGATGTGGCACACGATGCATTGTGGAGCACAGCTGGGAAAGCAGCTATAAGCGGAGGGGGGAGAGAAACAAGCCGCTTTCGACTGCAGCCGTCGACGAAGAGTAGCGGTGCTATTCAAGATGTATGCATACTCGCTGCGCTCCACCACTCAAGTGCAAAGGAGAAAGGAGAGAAAGGTTTGGCAGTGTGGTCAGGAGAGTGGCCTGCACAAACGTGTTGACAACAGCCCATCCTTGGATGGTAGCATGGTCTCTGTACGATACTATATGCTATGTCGAGTGACAGGGTGGACAACACCGTTGCAAATGAATCCATAAGGCGCGCACTATGCTTTTGGTATGCCGTTTATTTCGAGTCAGTCGACTGCCGTTTTCGTCTCCATTCTGCCACCTCTGTGTTGAGCGTGTGTCGAGCTACTTCGCGCAGTCGCTGCACGTAGTCGCGCGATTGTTCGAGCGACGTTTGTACTTCCTGGAGATGAGATGTACTGTGTTGAGATGCGGTTGCTTCTAGCACATTCGGTATAGTGTGCGTTGAGTCTTGCATTGTGTGAAGCCGCACAAGCGGCATTGCTTGGTCACGGTCCTCCGCTCGCCAAATCGCACGCTGGAACGGCTGCAAAGTCCTTTCCGCCGCTTTTTCTGTGCCATCGACGAGACGGACGAACGTGTCCACAGTCATGATGGGGCCTAGACACGGTGAGTCGACTGCTATACAAGCGCCTGACCTTTCATCGCTCGCCACGCTCGCAGCACGCGTGTGCTCGTTGTGTCCCATACCACAAGCTTCCCTTCGTCCGACGGCTCTTTCACACCGGTCATAGCACCAACTACCAGACTGCCGTCCATAGAAAATGCAAAAGCAGCAGGATAACCCTGACCATCGGTTTCGTAACAGCCGTGGGTCGTGTCAGCGGCAGCGGCAGCAGCAGCAGAGGTCATGTTGACCACTGCACCCATGCCTCCTACCGCGCGCACCGAGCTGTTTGCTTCACTACGCGGTCTGTCGTACAGATCGACCCGGAATATTCGTGGCTGAGTCGCGGATCCTGCAAGGAGAAGTGTTTCGGTGGTGTTGACACGGAGTGTTGTGATGGCTGTAGGAAAGAGCACGGTGCTCAACAGGTCGCCGGTACACAGCTCCCAAATCTAAGGCATACAGTGTGGGTGCGTTGATGCGGCGTGGCACACGGACTGACCTTACACGTGTGATCCATGGATGCTGTATATGCTCGCGCAGTGTCCCACGCACCCATCCCCACACGTATATCCGTTACCGGCAGCGAATGCTCGCTCCATGTTTGGTCTGGCCGTGACATGCGATGGTCTTGTCTGACAACTAGGCTGCGATGGATGCATGCAGCATGCTTAGTACACACTGACATCAACGCCTCTTCCCCTCGCTGCAAGACACACACACACACGCACACATACTTGCTCGTCATGAATAAATGGATGTTGGTATCATCTGAGCCTGACAGCAGTGCTTGAGAGTCGGCCGAGAATCGCAGCACGCTGACGCGTTTGTAGTGCACCTCCACAATGTTCAGCAGCCGACCTGAACCCAGCTGATGAGCGTAAGCTACAGCGGTTCGTCCTGAACAGTGTGTGTGCGACATACCTCCCAGATATAGATTTTTCCTGTTCCAGTGCCGCAGGCGCAGTAAGCGCCGTTTGGGGAAGCGGCCATGGCGGTGCACGGCTCATGCAGAGCGAACTTGGCAACAGCTTGCTCCTACGTCAACGTGTCAGCACTCTACATGCTCTCGTGTCTGTACCTTGTGCAGGGAGAAGGCATGGACCACTTGGGACTTTTGCTGAGCAGCCAGGAGCAGTTCAGGGGCTGCTTCTATGCTGGTGCCCACACGCGTCCAAGCATGCGCTGACGCCAAGGTGCACGGGTGAAAGGTGTTGGCCACAGTGCCTGTATGCAGATTGTAGAGTTGCAGCGTGGATTCGGTGCCCGAACCGACCAGCACATATTCCACCAACAACATAGGAAGCACAATCGATGTTTTTAGATGTTTTTTACTCGCCCGCACACCGCCACTCAGCCCAACCAGCAGGGCGAAGGGCCGTCGCCATAACGGGTTCAGCAGAAACACAGTGCGTTCTTATGCTTTGCGTGCTGCGTTTGCCATTGCAAGGATGGATGTGCGCTGTGGCTCTGACCAGTTGGATCCTGCTGACAGACGGCATCTCTAGCAATGGCGATACACGAGCGGTGGTATCAGATAGCAGCTGGCTGCTTTGGTGGCATCTGTGAATATCGATAGGCCATTGTCCACAGACTGAAAGTGTGGTCAGAGCGAAGCGTCGCACGTGCGACGTGTAACGAAGCATGACAAGCATGCCGCGTTCTTGGATCTAAGCAAGGTTGCCTCCACAGCGCGGAAACGAAGCATAGTAGGTCTTATTGCGGTGATGTGGTGGCATCCATCCATGCTCTATCAGTTCACAAAGGGTTGCTATTCCATTGCGTTGACTCCTCCGTGTAGCGACACACTGCTGTCACACATAGGCGAGGTGCCATCTTCGCTATGCCGCACTTTTATTGATCAACTGGTGGATCGTGCAATTGATGTTTTTACTTGTGCACCCTTATGCTTCCCCTCCTCTTACTCTTCTTGCGCTTCTTGCGCTTCTTCTGCAGCACACGTCACACTCACATGCACAGAGCATCGTCACTCCACGAAAACGAGCCGCTTCTTGCTCGCGCGCCTTCCTCCGTCGCTGCCCGTTCCCCGCGTCGCTGGGTGTCTGTTGTTGCTGCTGTAGTTGCCGTTTCTCTTTCCCTCTTCCTGTTCGTGCTGTACTGTTTCCCCGCCATGCCTGTTCCCAACGTCGACACCCGCTTCAAGCTGGCGCCCTTCGATCCTCCCTCCGCGAACAGCTCACGCTCGCCCTGTCCCTTCCTCAACACCCTCGCGAACCACCACTATCTGCCTCACTCCGGCACAGATGTGCCGCTGGAACAGCTGTCCCGGGCAATGAAAGAGGTGGCTATGCTGGAGGATGGTCCTACACAGCGCCTGGTCAGCTCGGTCGACCCTTTCACCCGCACTGGTGCCGATGGCACACGCGTGTTCGACCTCCACGCTCTGGGAAAACATGGCGAGATTGAGCATGACGTGTCGCTGACACGGCACGACTACGCCGAGGGGAAAGGGGATCCAGCGTACGAGGGCCACATCAAAGTAAGGTGCACCCCTTGGTCTTTGTCACAGCACACCCTTCTCTCCTCGCCCTTCTCTCCTCACCCTTCTCTCCTCACCCTTCTCCCCTC
>QZWT01000119.1:0-32390 GCA_004114315.1 Cochlonema odontosperma | reverse complement strand
GCTATCAGTGTCTCAGATGCTTCTAGCACGTGAACTAGGAAGAATGCATGGAACAATGCAGGAAAAAAACTGCAGCATGCGCTGATGCTGCAGTCTAGCTACAAGAAAGTGACTGGCGGGTGGATCGAGTGTGCGAAGAACACACCGGTGCTGAGGAACTGTCCTGCGTTCATGGCGATCATATTGCCGAAGGACACGCAGAACATGGGCAGCGTGGTGGCGAACAGGGAGGGGGTTGAAGAGGGAGTGTGTGGTCACTTGGGTCGTCTGCGCGGATGTGGATGCAATATGTGCAACACCAATGTCAGTTGACTGGTGCTCGTTTGTGCACATCGATGCAGAATGGAGTGTTGTTGTTTATCCATACATACATTTTGTCTCTATTCGTGTGTCTGTGCACATGCACTTGGGTCAGTGTGCAGTGCATGGGGAACGCGTGACCACACACTCTATGCTGCTGCTGTTTGTGTTTGTGTTTGTGTTTGTATTTGTGCTACTGCTGAGCAGGGCCTCTCTGCTAGAACAGCTGTGGGTGCTTGTCGCTCGCCATTGCTATTGCCACACAAACCACCCTTCAATCGTATGGCACAAGCTGCTACCATACCTCAACATGCTTTCTTCTATAGATGTGTACCAGAGGTGAGAGGGAGAATCTGTTGAAGGAGAGATTCAGCTTGCGCGGCCATAGTGGAATAGTAGGCATTGCCATACGCTTGGGGTTTCAGTCTGCTTGATCCAAACGGTCGTGCAGGTGATCATGTGCATTGTCTCTCTCCTATATGCTAAGCAGATACGTTGTAACGCGTAGCATCCAACTCTCCTACCTTCCGCTTCTGTATATCCGCTGTTCGTCTACGAGAACCAGCAATCATTTGAATGAAATAGCGCACTTCTTGACGCTTCCAATAGACCACGTCACGCAGCTCCCTTCTAGTGCGAGCCTTCAAGACTAGAGCGTCTTCTCCAGTCTCGACTCAGCTACCACACCTGCCATTTGCTGTTTACTGTTTGCCGCTTGTTCGGAACAAAGAGCGTAGGCTGTGGAAGTGGGAGCGTGACGGAACCATAGTGCGAGGAGAAAGAGCGAAAAACAAACTGCAGTCGCATGCGCCGCTCTGTATTAAGTTTGCGTTCGCGCCTTTCATCCACGCACACACACAATGGCGTCTTCATTGCAAAGCAGCCATACGCATGATCGAGAGGTGTGTGGTGCCGTTTCGTAAACAGTGCAAACCTCATTTGCTGTGCGCAGATCATGGCCCCGCCCACAGATGCTGTGTCAAGTATGCATTTTCACCCTCGAGAAGATCTGCTGGCTGTTGCGTCTTGGGACAATCAGGTGGGTGGAGTGAAAGTGTACGGCTGACAACAACATGTACCGCATATCACAGGTACGCGTGTATCAGTTCAACGCGATGGGACAGACGCAATGCCAAGCGACAATTGGGCATGCGGCGCCAGTGCTGGCCGCGCAGTGGAGTCAAGTAGGTGAGAACACGTTGGGGATTGTCTTACGCCATTCCCTAGGACGGCACGCGCTTAGCAACAAGCGGATGCGACAATGCTGCATACTTGATCGATATGAGCACACAACAGAAAACGCAGGTTGCTGCACACACCGCGCCGATCCAGTGTTTGCGTTGGGTCAATGCGCCGCAGGGCGCGCCTATTCTTGCGACCGCTGGCTGGGACAAGCAGATGTTCTATTGGGACCATCGACAACAGCAGCCGATAGGATCGGTGACCTTGCCTGGCAAAGCATACGCGATGGACTGCGCCTATCCATTGCTGGTCGTGGGCACCAGCGAACGACACGTTCTTATATTTGATCTTAACAATCCGACCACCATCTTCAAGGTTCCAGTCTACCGCCGTGCTCCACATCCTTTCTCACCGCGGCTGAGCTGTAGAAAATGGACAGTGCGCTCAAGCACCAAACACGTACTATCGCCTGCTTCCAGCAGGGCAAACCTGGATTTGCCATCGGCTCTATCGAAGCACGCATCAGTATCAACTACATCGAGGATGTGGACAAAACGTAGGCTACTCGCACTTCCTTCCCCTGCGTCTGCGTCCACTAACTGGGGTGTCAACAACTATACAGCAAAAACTTTACATTCAAATGCCATCGCAGTGGCAACAAATTACACGCTATCAACGCCATCAGCTTCCATCCGACCATAGGCACACTCGCGTCTGCCGGTGGTGACGGCTCCATCGCATTTTGGGACAAGGATATCAAGGAAAAGAAAAGAGACATACCTAATATCGGTCAGCCGGTATTAGCGACCGCGTTCAATCCCATGGGCAATATTCTCGCATACGCAGTCGGCTACGACTGGAGCAGGGTGAGTGCGCGCGGCCTCGGAGGTGTGTGTGTGTGCTCACACTTTGCAGGGAGTATCCGGTAGCCTGACCACCAACAAGAACACCGTGTTTCTCCACTCGGTTAAGGAAGAGGATTTACGCGCGAAGAAAAAGACGTAGTTACCATGTATTAGCTGGACGGGTGTTGAGAAAAAAGCTGCATAACATACTCACCTGGGCCGGGAAGGTCAGCAGACACATGGATCGGACTGAACCCCCGGGCTTTGTCTCACCGATTTACTCCTGTCCAGCACAAGTAGTAGCAGTCGTAGTCGTTGTTGTCGCCGTCATTTTAGGCGGAGAAAGAGCGTGTGAGAGACAGACAGAGTAAGCGAGCGAGTGCGCGCGCGCACGGAGATTCTCGCTGTTTTCCAAACCACCACGGCGTGGCTCTTGCGCTTACGTTTCCCACGTTTGCCCCACCGTCCAGTCATTTGCGGCCATGGACCGTTACTTCGCACGTATCGCTCGCAGGTCGGCGCCACAAAAATCGCATGGCACCAACAGTCAAATGCAGTTAGCCAAGTTTCATCGTTCGTGGAACTACATTCACGTAGGTGACGCTGGATGACCCAAACTATCTTGACCCGCAGAATGTGTATTTCATCGAGGACAAAAAGACTCAAGTGCTAGTGAACCAAACGCAAATACCCCAGCACTTGAAAACAATGGTGGACCTGTTAGTGGACGAGGAGATTCAGCTGGATGACGATCAGCAGCAAACAGGCGTTTGCATGGAGTATTTAATGCGCAACGAAGTCCTCAGTCTGCTGGTCAATATTGCAGAGCAGGACTTCCCCGACGGTCTGCGTGGGGAGGTGATCCGCACTGTCACTAGCATGATCAACTTGCTGGATGAGAAGTTCCTTGTGCATAACGCAGTATTTAAGCCGACACTGAAGTTGATTCGCAGTTGCGTGGACGATGTCGTATCTAGCGAGCGCTATCACGAAGACCTGGTGGACCTAATGTACGTTGTATGCAGCAAAATCCACGGGTTTCCCGATCTGCTGAACATTTTCTTCCACGACCGAACATGGCTGCGAACACCGATGAAACGCGTGCCGGCAAAATCAGTGATCGGATCTCTGTCGCATCCGACTATCTCTGACTCTGGCCTCCACCTAGCGCCAGGCAGCCCTCCTGTTAGCGGCAGTCGTGATGAAGCATCTTCTTTTGCTGGTGTATTTACCAAAACCGGGATCTCGCCACCACCAGCCGTGGCTGCTCCAGTGGCCACATCCCCAGACTCCTTCAGCATCCTCCCAACCAAGCCGCGCCGAAGCTCGCTCAGCACAGGTGCAATGTACATCTCGTCACCGGCAATCGATTCGGACATGCCACCGCCACCACCTGACTACGAATTTCTCCTCTTCACCTATCTACTCCAGTTTCTGTGTCGGGACGGCAAAGCGGGTGACTATGCACGGACAGCACTCCTCTTCGTTGTCGAGTTAGCCGATGGAGCGCTTGGCGAGTTTGTGCTGCACGCGAGCTCGTTCCCGGCTGTGGCTGCTTCCGCTGTCGGTGCGCTTTACTCGCAGCTGCCGCGGATGTTGCCGCGCTCTGGAGTGGGAGTGGACGAGGAGGAGGATCGCGAGCTGCGCGAAGACTTCCGGTCGCAGCTCGACAGCTTCAGCAAAAGCTTTATGTTCTGCCAGAATGTGATGATGCGATGTCCAACGGCCGGGGTGGGCGATGCGATGCTGCAGCACATTCGCGCCGTATTCTTGGAGAATATATTGTGGCCAAGTCTGAACGGATGCACGGATGTGGATAGCACGTCGGAAGCAGTGATCTCTTATGTCGACGTGGTGCTGCGATCACTCACAGAACCACGCATGAAGAACTTGGTGCTTGATTTTCTTAAAATGACACCGGATGAGCTCCTTACCGAGGAGTGTCTGTCTGCTGTGGACACGCCGGAGGAGAAGACGCCAAGCGAAGGGTTCGACCTGCGACGATTAGTGTTTCAGCAGCTACGCACTGGCTCTGAAACCACCATCACCGCCTCCCTCAACCTCGTCTATACCGTGCTCACGAAGCATTGTGCGCGCTCGCGGCGGTTTGTAGGGGGCACTTTGTTGCAGCCGGCCGCCATCAGCAAAGTCACACACACCATATTCTCGCACGAACGTGAGCTGGATCTTTACTTCTCACTGCTCTCGGCCATGGACGCGACTGTAACACGCGAGTCTCCCACGTTTATCACCGGCTACGAAAAGTATCTGATGGAAGCTGAACAAGCTGTGGAGGCACATGCGTATACGCACTACGGTCCGCGGTATCATGTGGATGTGAACTGGGAGCTTCCTAAACGCGTGCTGGAGCTGTTAGGAGCTTATTTCGAAAACAGCCGTGAGCTGAATTTGGCGGTGAGCGGAGTGATAGCCGCGCTGGCAGCATGCGGGTGTCGAGACCTTACTGGCTGGCTGGCATGCGAGGACATTGTGATGT
This sequence comes from Cochlonema odontosperma, assembly GCA_004114315.1. NCBI lineage: Eukaryota > Fungi > Zoopagomycota > Zoopagomycetes > Zoopagales > Cochlonemataceae > Cochlonema > Cochlonema odontosperma. The sequence goes on along the minus strand of QZWT01000119.1, from coordinate 27,566 downwards.
CTTCCGACCCAGACGACGACGACGAGCTAGCGACAATGACAGATATGCGCTCAGACGGCGAGGACGCAGACGACGATGTGCAACACTACGGCTTGGAATACACGTTCCGCGAGAACAGCGGCGCCAGCATTGATGCACGATCGAGCGAGGTCACAATTATCAGTGTCGACGGCGAGCTCCCTGGCACGCCATCAACACCCACTATCACCACCACACTAGCAACAGCGACAGCAGCAGCAACAGCAACAATGATAGGGGTAGGAGCAACAACAGCAGCAGCGACATCCACCCCAACAGGAGCAACATTTATCCCAGAGGATACATGCTCGTTGGCCACCGAGTCTACAGCTATCAACCATCATCTCGGCTCGCACCACTCACAGTCACACTTGCAGAACGACGCTTCCTCACACGCACAATCACATATGCAACATGGTAGCTGTACTACAATCGGCTCTATGGCCAACTCCACTAACTTAACTGTGCTGCCACCGCCACCGCCATTGTACCGCGCACTGGAGCTGCTCACTGGCGAGATTGCGCGAGTGCGCGAAGAGCACGCACACTTCGAGGCCACATTACAAGAACGCCGCAAAGGATTGTTAATACAGGCGATTATGCCAGTAGGAACAGGCCCGAACGTGGACGCGATCAAAGAAATGGCAGATGCTACTGTAATGCTGGAAGAGATGATCAAGGAATGGGTTGGTTTGATGCAGGCACGACGTGTACTTGGTATTGACCAAGTACGTTTTGTATAATAGTATTTGTCACCACGCAGTACTAAAGCTTTTTGTTTTGCTTCGTAGTCGTATGCGAGCATTCAGTCTGTGGCGATTCTGCTCCTCCTTTGCTCATGGCTGTGAAGTTTAAGATCATCACTGTTACTAAACCGTTAGCTACACGCAGAGTATCGTTGATTATTCGGGGGCTTCGCCTCGCCGTTTCCTTGCAATTGCTATTGTCTGAAAGTGATGTAAAGCGCATCTGCCATCAATCACACATAGCCAAGTTCACAATGGAGTTGGACATTGTGTGATGGTACAAGCGGTTGCAGCAGGCAGTAGGTGAGCAAGCTAAACAACATGGAAACGATGGGCTTATTAATAATGTTCTACTATCGCTCCTCCCAACTTCCCAATGCTACAGTTTATCGTTTGCCGCGTTTGCCGCCACCTAGCTTCTTATTGCTTCTGATGCCCACCGTCTCGTGTGATGCTGCGTCTGCGTCGTCGTCTGCGTCGTTTCGTCGTTTTCCACGTTTCATATCGCTTCCTTCCTTCATTTCCTACACCAGATGTCAATGTCGGACGCCAGTGCCACACTCACCATCACCGCGATGCGCTGTGCCTCGGACACGCGCTCTTGCAGAAGCAAGACTGCCTCTTTATCCACTTCATAGACATCCAACTTCTTGCCAAGCACATGCTCGATCCGCTGATACAGCTCCACATCGTACTGCGTCACCAACGTGATACTTTTCCCAGCACGACCTGCTCGAGCTGTTCTTCCCACTCGGTGTATATAATCTTTGCTGTGTGTCGGGATATCGAAGTTCACCACGACATCCACCGAGGGAATGTCAAGACCACTGGAAACACATGAGTCGCGTAAAAAGCCTAAAAACCAACCGGCTAGCTACGTCGGTGGCTACCAGAATACTGCGGCTTCCCGCTTTAAACTTGTTTAGCGAGCCGAGCCGTTTGGTCTGGGTAAGCTGTCCGTGAATTGGGATGGCGGGAAACCCGAGGTTCCGTAACAGTAGCGATATGCGTTGCGCCTCGTGACACGTGCGCGTGAAGATAATCATGGAGTTTCCGGCCAACTCGTTTAGCAGATACACGAGATAGCAGTCCTTGAACTTGAAAGGGAAGAAGAGATAGAACTGCAGTAGTGTGTCTACGGTGGAGTACCTGTGACACGATGAGTCGCTGCCGCAATCCATGCAGGCTCTGCAAACTTACTTGGTTGACACCTCCACTTTCACGGGGCTGTTGAGCGATGCGCGTTGGAGTTTAGCAACTTTTGTAGTCATGGTGGCTGAAAAAAGAAACGTGTTTCGTTCTCGAGGAATAGCTCGCAGGATCAGCTCGATTTTCGGACCGAAGTCCATGTCTAACAAACGATCTGCTTCATCCATCACCTAGTGACGGGTGTGCGTTGAGCGGGTGAGCGGGCGAGCGAGCAACATACCAAGTACTTCAGGTTCTTCAGACTGAATCCCTTGGTGTTTTCCAAATGATCCTGAAGACGACCGGGTGTTGCAATGATGATATGCGGCTTCTTGGACAGCACGATTGACTGCGACATCATGTCCATACCACCGATTATAACAGCTGTCTTGACACCGATGCTGGAGCCTAGTGCTTCGACTGTCTCTGAAATCTGAAAAGCCAGCTCTCTGTTGTGGTTTAGTAAAACGGCGTTTGAAACACCAACCTGGTAGGTGCTAGGATGACGGCAAAGTAGGGGCATGGATTATTCCAAAGCGCCTGCAGAATGGGAATGGCAAAAGCTGCTGTCTTCCCTGACCCCGTTTGTGCCAGTCCGATGACATCTTTGCCTAGCGACAATGCATAAGCCAGCAGGAAGTGCGCTGAGCATGCCCTGCAGTCCGAAGGGGATGGCTTCGCGTTGAATCTCCGTTGGGTATTTATAGTTGAGCCTGGCACAGGCATCGCATAAAGCGTCCATCACCCCCTACTGCTTAGCAGAAGAACACGGCTGCGATGGAACCTACCAAGTCCTTGAACGTGGTTGTCTCTACGCTTGTGGGCACCTCGTCGTCATCAATTGAAGGCATGCTAAGAAAGAAAAAGTTGTCCAAAAAAAGGAAAACGACTTGGCGAACGCTGCCGAAGAGAACAGCGTTGAACCAAGCCATTTTCGTGCGCTCAAAACAGACACTCGCGTTGCATTCGCATCTGGCCTGCGGGTAGCTATGTTGACCGGGGTATTCACTCGTGTGCACAAGCAGTTGACGGTGTTCGACAGCCTGGCTTTGGTAGGAGTGAAATGGGAAAAAGATGGCCCTCATCATGCGCGCTTCCTATGACACAGAGAGGACATGCAACGATCGAAGAAGGAGACATCCCTCAAGCTGTCGTTGCGCAGAGCGACTGGCTTGAGAAATGTACTGCACACTGTTTCAGACGCGTCAGATACTCTCTCCTGACGTGTGTTTGAATGCACATGCTTTACTGCAGAGTAAATGGCACCGCCGGCTTTCCCTTCCCATGAAGGCTAGAGGTCTTCACCTTTTCAACAGCTTTCGGCGCAACCGGCTTGCCAACAGCACGAAGCTTAGCCAACCTCTTTTTGCGCGAACGTAGTCTTCTACGCTCATCCTGCCCCATTTCTGCTGTTGCCACCACGCTGCCGCGTTTCTTCTCGTACACTTCCTCAGGCGCCAGCATTTTCGCGTCACTCACTGCTGTAGGCACTGCCTCTTCCACCTCGATAGCAGCGACATCCCGTATTACCTTCACCTCCACCTCTGGTAGATCCGGAATATAGTGCCAAGAAGACAAAGCTGTCAGCTTGTGAAACAGTGCTCGTGTCAGCTCCTCGATTTCTGTGTATTTTTCGTCCGTTGCTTGCTGAACGGCGGACGACACAGGCGTGCCAGTACTTTGTGCCATATACTCATCTTCGTAAATCTCAGCCAGTGATTTTTTGGACTTCTCGTCGGAAAGCGTGACACGCTCGGACGGCTTGAATGGGCGGAATTCGCTTTCCTTTCTTCGCACCACATCGTTAAACATACTCTATCATCACCATCATCACCATCACCATTAGTAACGATGCGCCATAGCCCATAGCCCATAGCCAAAGAACCCTGCATACATCTAGAATCCGCTTTTTGATCACATCCTCGATCGAATCGGTGATCTCTTGTGTGATAATCGGCACGGATTTCGACGCGTGCTCGAATTCCAGCTGCTCCTCCAGCAGACTGTTTTGTGGTCGGTCCTTTGCCGAAGTCTAGCGGAGATTGCGTTACTACGTGAACAGGCTGATGATGAATGACCTCGCCCTGCAATGTCCAGTCTTTCTTCGCAATATTCTCGGACTCCAAAGCAGAGATGCGATGTCTGATCTTCTCCTGGTGTCTTTCAAACTCGCTTTTTCCTTCTTACCAAACGCTCAGCACAGCCGGAAGCGCACCGCTTTACCTGTGTCAGCGGCATCTGTTTCGGACGCGTCAGAAAGTTGCTCAGTGGTTCGTGCGCGTTTCTCAGTCTTCTGTTCTTCCTGCGAGCCGTCGTCTGAGCCACTCGCATTCATGTTCTCGCTCTTTGTCTTCGCCTGCTCAGAATCAAAATGCACACGCTTTCTCTTTGCCGGTTGGTAGTCGTTGCCAGCGCGCCTCCGTTCTTTTGGAAGTTTGAAGAAGTCCTTGTACATCACCATGGATGTGTCCATGGCGTTTTCTTCGTCATCTTCGTCGTCGTCGTCGTCGTCCATAGCGTCAGGATCTGACATATGAGACGCTTGCCTATACCCAACACGGTTGAACCTTGAAAGTAGTCAATCTCTTCTCCCTCCTCCTCCTCATCTTCGTTTTGACTGTCCTCCTTGTTCTCCTCGCGCTCAGCAAAATCGTCCATCTTCTGGGCGGAGAAAAAGTTGTCGTCCACTTCCTCGTCATATTCACTTGAATCGGGTCCATCGGAAACAGACTGTGCCTCAGCGCTAGAAGTGTAAGAAGTGCAATACTATGTGTGTGCCACATACTTGTCCTCGTCACCCGCGCTCTCCTGAGCACTCTCTTCTTCGTCTGATCCCATATCCGACCCGTCTTCCGCTAAGTCAGGCTGCGCATCAGACACACCGCTCTACAGAGTGAGTATGTAAAAGACCGTGTAATAGATACATCGCTGCTTCCATCCTCCTCTGAGCCGCTTTGGTCGTCGTCGTCGTCGTCGTGATCTTCCAGCAAAGACGCGACGGCTAGTTCCAACTCGTCCAGCAGATCATCCACCCACTCTGTCTGGTCCTTCGATCTGTCCTCCAATAGTGACCAGATCTGTTCGTGATTTAAGCCGTCAGTCACGAGCTTTGTGATTGAGCCGAACGCGTTTGGCTCAAATGTTTTGCCTGCAGATTGTTTAGACGGCGAGGAAGGAGCGCCGCTACCGTGATTGTAGAACACGGACGTCAGTTCTGTAAACGAATCCGCCAAGTCTACAGACGGCAGCGTGAAGTCTGTGGCTTCAGCGTGCGGTATCTTCATCATCTTTTTGGGCTGGAACGAGAAGCACGCTGGTTTTCGCAACTTTTTTCGGAAACCCTCCTGCCTTTCTCCACTGCGGTGAGCGCGACAGTCAGCATCAGACAGTGCGTACAGCCTAGCCGATTGACAGCCTCGGCTGGCCGTGTTGGTGTCGAGGGATGCACCTGCTAGCGACACACACGCAAGCGCTGCATAATAGGGTAGCGCAAGAGCCACAAGGATAGAGTAGCGAGCAGCGTTTCCGTCGAAGAGAACCCATAGCGAAGCGATTTATTAAGAGAGAAAACAGCGATAGTGTGGTCGTGGAGATGGGCTCTATTTTACTCCTGCCTTGTGCAGGATCTTCTCCACTTCCTCTAGATCATGGGTGGGCACTCTGATGATTGGTTTGCCGAAATACTCCTGAATAGCGTTCATGTCATCCTGGCTGCGTTGATCATGCACAAAATTGATGCTGACGCCGGTGCGGCCAAACCGTCCAGTGCGTCCAATGCGGTGTAAGTACGTCTCGAAATCCGGCTTTCCTTGGGGTGTGGTTGGCAGGTCGTAGTTCACCACGACATTCACTTGGCTGATGTCTAGCCCGCGCGCCAGCACATTGGTGGTGATCAGCACTTTGGTGCGACCTTCGCGGAAATCGTCAATCACACGGTCGCGAGCATCTGCTTCCAGCATTCCATGCAATGACACCACCTGGTGACCATCCGCGGTCATGCGGTGTGCAAGCCGATCCGCATAATCGCGACGCTAGCACGGTTCAGGACACACACGCGTTTAGATGGCGGGTGTCAAATACCTTGACGAAGATGATGCTCTGTCCAATGGTCAAGAGCGAATAGATTTCCACGAGGACGCTGAATTTCTGGTCCTCGCTCGAGCATTCCATATACAATTGCTTGATCCCATCGATTGTCAACTCTTCTGTTTTCAGCTGGATCTCGTTGGCGTTTGGCGCAAAGCGCGAAGCAAACTTTCGCACCGCATCCGAGAATGTGGCTGAGAATAGTACAATTTGGCAGGTCTTGGGCATCATACTACAGTGTGTGCGTGTGCGCGCACTCGTTAGAAGCAGCGAGGAGGAGAGCAAAACGCTTGTAAGCACGCGCTGTCTTACCTTTTGATTCGGAGCGATTGATCGGCCAGACCTTGTTGGTCCAGCATATTGTCTGCTTCATCGAGCACAAACACGCGCACGCTGCGTATATTGATGGTGCCGCGTCGCAGCATATCCGCTATCTTCCCCGGGGTGCCAACTATGACCTGTGCCTGGATTCTCGTATAGCCGGGTGTATCCTTGATCGCGTAATCAGAGGTGACAGGTGTGAATTTTCCCATTTCGCGAAGCACATCCATGGTTTGTCGAGCGAGCTCGCGCATAGGCGCCAAACAAATAGCCTACGACGCGTGCTGTCAGCGGACAGCGCAAGTAGCAGCCACTCGCTGATACCTGCGTGGCTGGGTTTGAGAAGTCGATTCGGCTAAGCATTGTCAATACAAACGCAGCTGTCTTTCCAGTGCCTGACTGCGATTGCCCAATCATGTTTGTTGGCCTATCGATCTGTCTTAGTGATACACCCAGCACATTCCCTACGGGTCGGAGAGAAGCAGCGGCAATGCTTTCTCTTGGATCTTGGACGGTTTCACGAACTTCATTTCGTAGATGCCCTTCAGCAGATCGGGATGCCTGGACCATTTAGGCAGACATGGATAAGCCACACGTACAGCCCAAGCTCCTCAAACGTCTTGATCGAGTACAAGGGCGATTTCTCGTTCGCTTGCATGTCGGCCAGCTTCACTTCCACTTCTGTCTCTGTTTGCAGCAGCGACTCCGCCGGTTTAGCCACCTGTTGTGGAGCAGCATCCACCGCCGCATCCATCGACGCAGCCAGTATCAAAGGATCCTCAGTGGGAGAGCTCTTAGTGAGCAGATCTGAAGACATCGATCGGTCGATTGAACAGCGAGCAAGTGAGTGGAAAACGCCTTTTGCTCTGCAGAGTACGCGCGGTAGGGAAAGTCAATTCACGAACACCGAAAAGCACACTTTCCAAACAGAAAACGATGCGCGCGCCTCCTCACGTGATGTCACGCCGACAGCAGCTTCTCGCATGAGTAAAGCGCGCAAATCGGGATCCAGCGGGGATCGAGATCGAGTGGAGATTGGAGAGAAGCGTGGTGGTATACGGGGGAGGAGAAGTAGCAGTAGTAGTAGTAGTAGGCGAAAGCGGCTTGTTTCTCTCTCTCCTTTCTTGTGCGGTGCTGTACGAGTGCGCCCAGTTGATTTCCTAATAGCATTGTCTTTCCATTCTCATCCTTCTGTCAGCTGGCACGCGTCAGTATAGACAGCGGTTGATCAGCCTTCCACTTGCTACACAGTAGCTATGCATGTATATGCAAAATGGGCGAACCGCGTCACACCTGCCGATGCGTACGGAAGCTATTGAACAGCACTGATGAGGAAAAGCCATTTATACCGAAACAATGAACGCGCGCGGAGCAGTTGTACTGCCCGGCACAGGCATGCTCAATCCTCGTGCGCTGGTCGCTCTGGCGACACCGCGGTATTCTTCGACTCCTGTCGCACCGTGAGTCCGTGCAACAGCTCCTGCTGGATCTGGTCTTGGCGTTGTTTCTGCGCAAGCCCTCCACTTTCCGCACGCAGTGCGTTGGTGATATCTCGTGTTTTTCCGAAATACACTTCTTGCAAAGAATGCCGCATCGCAGCCTCCGACTCCTCAACCAGGCGACCAATGTTTCGGATATGATCGATGAAATCGTCCAGCGGATAATCCTTACGGTACTGTGGTAGCACACAGCGTCAGACATCCCGCATGGACTACGTCCATCCTTTCTCCTTCCGCCCCACACGCACCTGTCGTGTCAAGCTTCCAGCCAGATTAATCGAGCCTGAGCTGGCGTCCTTCTTCACCATGTACAGAATGATGGTGGATGTGATCTTGTAGACAGCTTGTCGGCCACGGTCCTGCGTCTCAAACACATGGACACTGTCCCACGCAGCCTTGTCCATACCATCGGCGTCATTGACTATCCGGCATCAGTATGCACGTCTCAACAAAGGCGTCAAACCCACGTTTCTTGATTAAAATGGCACCAGCAAAGCCATCGTCCACGCCCCAGAAATACACGCTTGATATCGCGTTGTCGCCATAATACATGTCACGGTACACGCCAAAGGCTTCGTTTGCAGCCAGTTCCAGTTTGCGCAGTTTGGTGGTGGGAAAGTTCGCATTCGACAGCGGCGGGTCATACTCGTTTGCCCACGGTGATCTGATGGCCATCACAAGTAACCACACCGCCACGAAGGACCGCGTACCGATAGGAGTCTTTATCGCGATTGTAGTCACAGATGAGATATTCCCGGTGCGTCTTTGGACATATCTTTACCCGCAATGGCTGGTCCACGTTCGAGAGCAGATCACTCGCCAACTGCGGACACAAATCACACAGGGCGGTAAGGTGGTCTTCGATGTGCTGTGGTGGAAGACGCCGCATTAGGTCCATAGCACATTTCATTTGCTCCATTTCGCTGTTCTACGAGTGTAAGCTGGCAAGACGCGTCGAGAAGCGGATTACGATTGCCGCCATTGCCTTGGTGCCCGTTCACGGCACGCACCACTCCAAATAAAGGGTTTGATAACGCCTTGCATGATCTTCGCTTCTCTTTTTGCTACTATTGATTGCGCCACATCACACGCACACACCGCCAGTGCACACTCGTCTCTCTGCTTCTTTCTATCGTGTTGGTGTGTGCTGGTGCTGGTGCTGGTGCTGGCGCTGGTGCTGGTGTAGTAAGATATGCATATGTTCCATTGCTAAGAAGAGTGTGGACAAAGTGGCACCACCATGCTCTGCACATGCATCCGTCGCATTGCATCCCAGTAGATGGCGTTAAATACAGCATCGCATCTAACAACGGGTTCAACTGGTGTTACAGTGATTCGCACGCAACCATCCATCAAACGAGAACCAGCATGCGTTGCTTCACCCCCTCCCCCACCACAGAAGGCAAGGAGCAATCTTGCTACTATATTCCTAGTCGCAGCATGCTTTATTCTTCTCCTCTTGTACTTCCAATCACCCACGCATCCTCCAACAACTACACGAAGGCTTGGCCACTGCCACTTGGCGCCGTCACACAGTAGCCAGTCCCGCCCAGTTGGTCACAGTGTTTCATGGGCTGCATCATCTGCCAGGACATTTTCACTGCTGCTGCGCCTGGCTATTTTCTTGATTGTATGTGGCTGTGCTGGTGCTGCTCATTAACGCGTTTAGGTGGACATGTGTTCCATCAATCGTGGTAGGCTGTGTCACGGCGGTATGAACTCACAAGATTGCCCCCCTCCTCCTCCTCCATAACGTGGTACGTGCCTCTGGCCTAAAGCATCGATACGTGGCTAGCGACAAACCGAAAGTGTCCAACCTGCCAGCAAGCACAAACGCGTCCGGCACGTCGGCTCTACTTTGACTACCCTACGCCGAGCGTGGAAGACGAGGCAGAATGCTGTGCAGCACGTGCCCTGGTCATACAGCACCTTCAGAAATCATTGGAAGTCGCAAACGATCAGCTGAAGGAAGCAGCTACGTCTTGCGAGTCGATGACGCGTGAGCTGGAACAATCACGATACGCTGCAAAGCAATACTACATGCTTATCGCGTAAGTGCTGTGCCCAACGCTGTGCCCAGAAGCATACTCACTGCACATGTCTGTGTGCTTTGTCATTGCCGACACAGTGCTACAAAAGCACCGGGATTCGACGAAGACAGCTATCGCGCACTGGATCCAGCAGCGCGCATCCAGTACACGATCAACCTTCACAAAGAGCTCGAACAGGTTCAACAGTAGGTCACGCTTATGCTTATGGCACTAAATCTATCCTTGCACGAAAGGCGTGCTTCAGAAACGTCAGAACGGTCGGAAAAGCAGCTGGCGAGCGCACGACAGCTGTGGCTCCAGACAGACACACGTCTTCGACGGTGTGAGTCAGAGCTGGAATCGGTGCGACCCGCGGCGAACAAAGTAGGAGTGCTATAGATGGAATGGTGATAACATGGTCCTGTTAGAAGTCGAGATCACATGCACTAGATGCGTTCTTTCCCTTGGACGACGCGGCAAACAAGCCTACTGCAACCGGTGCCAAAGAAGCGTCCACGTCGACGAGTGCAACACAATCGAAGCTGCTGTCTACACTGCGGTCTGTGCCACGCCTTATCCCGCTTAAGCCGTCAGCGCCTGCTTCCACCGCTCAAAGCTGGGTCTCTGATGGAACCGGCGGACGCGTTCCTACTCGTGTCAGTCCGTTGAACCCTTTCTACTTCACACCACGCTCATTACCTGCTCGCGCCTCTGAGAAGCGACAGCCGCACTGATGCCACATCGATAAAACGCCATAGCCGCCGCCATAGACACTCACACCTGCTTGACACTCCTGTACAATGTACACTGTGGCCCTCTTTACCCTGTTGTGCGTGTACTTTTCGTTAGACGTTTCTGGGAAGTATGCGGGTACACGTGTGAGTGCAACACAAGAGCCACCGCTGCCATTGAGGATAGCTGGGAACAGCAAGCATCATACTGCTGCTTTTCTGGCTATGGCTCTGGAACAGCGAGTGCAGGATCCTGACTGAAGTGCCGCTGTACCACTGCACCACTGCACCACTGTACTACTGCACTGCTGCACTACTGCACTGCTGCACTACTGCGACACGCTGCAGCGCAGACACCAATGCGCACACGCGAAAAGAACAACCGACATCGCTTGGATAAGACGTGTATGTATTCGCCGGGGAAAAACAAAGTAAGAAGGAAAGAGGATAAGTATGGGAGAGAGAGAAGAAGAATGGAGAACCAAGATGAGGAAGAGGTGCACAAAAGTTACCGCTAGACTGAGAGGGGAGAGCAAGAGAGGAGACGAGGGGGCGAGGGAGGAGTGAGGGAGGAGGAGGAGGTTCAAGAAGGTCTCGTTCTTGCCCGCCAACAGCTACCAGATCAGTAGGCCGACTGTCGAGCATAGCCTGCAAATCGACTGTAACCAGTCGGTGATGCGTCAGAGTCAGTGTAGTACGTGCTGCTCTGGTAGCCGTATTGGCGCTCTCGTGCATAATTATAATTACTGTGGTGACGATGCTTGCGTCTGCATGTATGTCGTGTTGGCGCGACTGTTTGCGCTGCCGATTCAACCGCGCTTGGTCGAGGTGTGTACGGTGATGGCCGAGATGCGTCTGCGGCTGCCACGGACGGACTCGTTTCCGGGTACGCTTTCGCCTCGGATTGCGCGTTGGGTCTGGATTCCGGGTGGGCAAGCGACGGCGATGGCGATACTGTTTTGGCAGTCGGTTTCGTCTCGGAATATGCTGACGGCGCCGCCGCTGCTGCTGCTACTGCTGCCGTTGTTGCAGGGAGCGCTACTTTCAGCGTTTCGTTCAGAGTTGCGGCGTGCGTGTTCACCACATTCAATAGGTTCAGCACACTTTCCGACTCCGTTTGGTTGGCAATAACAGGTAAGATCTTCTTCGCCGCTTCAGCAGCTTCGGCCGCAAGCGTCTCTTCCGGGCACAAGTACGGGATGTTAGCGTGTTTCTTGCCCATATCAATGAGAAAACCAGCCAGATCCTCGTCGAATGTTTCCATCAGATCCTCCTGCATGTCATCGTAGTCTCTCACGGTGTAGCTTTCCTCGACTTTGCGTCGCAGCTCTTTCATCATCTCCTCGGGTGCGCTTGTCGCATTCTTTTTCATGCCTTCGCACACGGGGATAGACACGTGCATGGAGTCCTCGGGGCCGTCGACGGGAATGTAGAAGGCGTCCAGATCGCTGCGCGTGTTCACCAGTTCGGTGAGCAGCGTGGGCCGATTGTAGAGCGCGCAAGGCGAAATGTAACCGGGGAGCTTGTTGAGTGAGCTGATGAAGGAATCGTGCTCAGACTCGATTTCTCGGATCTTGGTCACATTCAGATTTTCCATCTCCAGCCACCAGAGCGGGGTGGGTTTGACGGCACGAATATCGATTAGATTAGAACGGTCAGAGCCACTGGGCAGCGTGTAATTGGTGATGGCAGTGGCGATCATGGCAGCGATGCCCTCGGTAGGGCCCTGGCTGCGCAGCTCAGCAGTGTCGGTGCCGATCTTAGCCATGTTGTCGGAAGCAGCACCGGCAGCATCAGCATCACCAGGGGCAGGCGTGGGCAGACTTCGCTTGTTCAGTCCGAGTGTGCTTCGCCCGTGGTTGATGATGTCCATGTTGCTGTAGGTGTAGCAGTAGCCGCTGCCACCGCAATCGAATGTGGAAGTGACAGGCACGTTCCAGATAGCAAGCATCTCCTTAGTAGCGTCGTTAGGGTAGTCGGTTTTCTTGTCGGTGTGCACGCTCTGCCAGATGGCCCAGTGTCGATCCACCTCGGTGTGATGGAAGAAGAACAGCGGGTTGCTGGGACTGGTCATTTGCGAGAACATGCCGCCCACCGCGTTGTGAATACGAGCGTGAGGAGCACCTTCGTAAGCCACACGGTAGTCGTCGTAGGATTTGTTGTCGGTGATGAGCTTGGCAATGTAATCGACCGAGTAGACAGCACCCATTGTACCATTATCACCATCCCATTGGTTGGAGACACACGTGCCTTGGTAGGTGAAGCCGTTGTAAAAAGTATTAGTAAGGCAAGAGTTGTTGGAGTTGGTGCCGCACCAGCCAGGCGAGTTAATAATGGAGACCTCAGGGGCTTGCGCGTCGATCGCCCAATCCCAATAGCATAAAGGGACACCCAGGTCAATCTCGAGAATGCGAAGGAATACACGGTGCCAGGGCAAGAAAGCGGGCACGCCATGCGCAGTGGAAGATACATTGACATGCCAGGTGGAGTATTTATCGTAGGCGCCCGATGACATCAATCGCTGGAAGGCACTAAATAGCTGGCCCCGCTGGGTGTCGGATAGCTCGCGACACTCGTAGCGGGTAGCGATGGAGGTACAAGGGGTAGAAGTGTTGGGCGGGGTGGCGACAGGAAGTGCGGCTGAGGGTGTAGCAGCAGGCATGGCCATGGCAGGTGCAGCGGGGGAAGGGCGGCGGATGGTGGCCTGGGGAGAAGCATAGGCCGTTGCCAACAGCACAGCCAATATGCTGATACTGCGCATGGTGCGGTGGGTGGGCGTAGAGGACTGTCTAAGCGACTACAAGGAGGCCTCACACGGCAGCGGTGAGGTTAGGGGGGCGGGGGAAGAGAGCAGGTGGCGCCGCCGTGAACCCTATCAACCTTCCACTCTTTTAATGATTCCGCGACCGTGCCGCAGTCCCACTTTCGCTCTTTGACGCTTCCGCCGTCAAATATCCAACGCCTGCCGATTGGACAGTTATTGTTGGTACAGCCGTATCACTATGTCGCTCCCTGCCGTGCACACCGGCCCCGGACTTTGCCCATCCCCGCGTTGGTCATCGTGTGCATCACCCGCCATGCTGTGGCACTCATCGCGCTCTCCACCACCGTCCATCGGCTGCTGCTACGTGTAACACGGGTGGTGTGGGTGGTGTGGGTGGTGTGGGTGCCGTTGGTGCCGTTGGTGCCAATGCGTTCGTCAAGGTCGTGGATCAGTGCTGCTGGTGAGATGTATCCTGTTTGGTTGTTGAGTGCTTGGATCAGCCGCACTGTGTGTGCTTCGTCGTTACGCACTTGCGTTTCATTCATACCCATCATCATAATATACGAGTGAGGAAGGATCGATGGGTAGTGCAATGCAATTCGGTTTGATCGATCGTCGTCTTCGAAGGAATACGAAAAGGATGACGAGAATGAAGTGTTGTGGGAATACGCGTTGGAGGTGGACCAGGTGGTGGTGGTGGTGGAAGTGGGGGTGAGAGTGGTGGCATCTCCATCGACATCTCCATCGGCATCTCCATCGGCATCTCCATCGGCATCTCCATCGGCATCTCCATCGGCATCTTCGTCAATGTGAGTGGCGTCATGTGAGGACATGCCACGCCGGCGGAGTTGCACATGGTGTGACAAAGGTGGGGACATGGTCTCGTCATCTCCATGCCACGGCATCATTTCTATGTCGTCGTCATCACTAGTGTCGTTATCGGCATCCATTTCCGTATCAGCTGACGGTCCTTTTTGGCGACGACGTTGACGACGCTGCTGCCGCTTACTGGTGTCGACACTGCTGACCATCCGCTGTCGGTTGCCACCCGCCTTGAGATAGACGGGCATGATGTAGCTGATACACGCCCCCAGAATCTCCTTTCCCAATCCATCGCGCACCTTCAGCTCCTTCCACGGCTTCAGGACACTTTCTCTACTAAGCCCCTTCACCTTAAACTCCTCCCAGTGTTCTGGATTCTCCTGCTGCCATAGCCACCACAGACGATCTATGTTGGCATGGTGCAGCCAGAAGAACGGATCGACAGGCGCAAACATCGTTTTGAAGTTGCCGCCAATGTTGTTGTGCACATTGGAGTGCGGTGGACCTTCAATCGCTTTCCAGAACTCAGTCACCGTTTTGCTGTCGGCGATGATCTCGGCAATCCGTTCGGGAGGTACGAACGCGCCAATCCGCGATCCGCGGTTCCATTGGCGTGTCAAGCACCGTGCTCCTTTGGGATAGAACGGTACAAAATTGACTTGCGGACCGTCTCGCACACAGTGGTGGTGATGCGGATCCCCGTTGCCACCGAACCACTCCCACGTCATGCTTGCTTCCGGAGCATTTCCTTCCATCGACCATTCCCAATAGGGAAGCGTGGTCTCGGGATCCTGGGCCTGAAGCAGGATCTCAAGCTTTCGTATGAAGACACGGTGCCAGGGAAGAAAAGCCGGTGCGGTATGAATAAAGCCGGAGTATTTGTCATGGACAGCAGCAAGCTTGTCGAGCGGGGAAGGAGTGTCGGGTGTGGGTCGACGCTGAAGCGCGACGTAAGCAGCGATGAATCGCGCACGTTCGGTAGGCGACTTGTCATGCACCTCAACCCGTTCGATCAGTTGACATTTCGAGTGCGACAGTGCCGAGACGCGCGTAAGATGTAGAAGCAGCGACAACGTTAGAAGAAGGACGAACAGTGAAGGGCGTAGCATGAACGACTCTAGCCAGAAAGGCGTGGATGACAGGTGGTAATGAAAGTTCCCGCTTGGCCCACGTGGATGGAGATGTCTAATAAGACCCTGCCAATGGGCCAACAGAGCGCCTTGTGTTGCCAGGTTGTGCTATTCGTTAGAGCGCGTGTCTGTATAGTAATGAAGACAGTTGGGGTTGGAGTTGTTATGGGTGTATGCGTTAGAGCAGTAGATGTGACATGGTGTGAAGAGTGTCACTATGAAAGAATGCGGATACTGCTGCACCTACTGCTTCTTCACCGCGTCAGCTGAAGTCCATTTGCTTTATGCCACATCCGGTGCCATCCCAGATCAGGGGATGGGGCATGACAAGCAGAATCGCGGTACCAAAGCGATAGAGATTCGTAATGTATAGTGCAAATTGTCCCCCTCCTCTGCTTCTCACTAGCATACTCCCTAAGCCAGAGTGATCATTTGCATGCGTGTGTGCGTGTGCGTGTGTGCGTGTGTGCGTGCGTGTGCGTGTGTGCGTGTATGTTTACGACCTGCGCACATGGACCGGATTGTGTTCTAGGCTGAGCAAGACATAGGCTTCGTTGGAGCAGAATGATGATCACTGCGTTCTGGATGTTACGCTTTCCTTCCACGTTCCTTTTTGGCTTTGCGTAGTACGGGCACCTTTCCCGCCGGCTATTGTCTTTCAGCCACTTTTTTCCTGAAGTGATTCCGCATGGACGTAAGCTTGGCATGGATCTTCTGCCGTGTGTGTTTGTCACTTCCCCACTCTTTCATGTACAGCCTGATCAGATTCACCTGAACTAGATGCTGTGTGTACTCCTCTCTCTTCCACAGGCATATGCGATAGTTTTCCATGATCCCAAACATGATCGTAGCGGATTTTCGAGTGCTTATGGCCTCTCCGTTCGTTTGCACCAGCAGTAGACTGAGATGCGCATAGTCGCTGATAAGCCCATCCAATATAGTACCATTCAGTGCTTCATGCTGTCGAATAGCTCTCAGGTGGATCAGAATAATCCTTCTGACCGCTTCGATGCTACGAGCCTGTTCTTTCGCGTCGATGACGCTCGTGGGAAGGGCGGCAAAAGCGAGCGCGAGTTGGGGCAGCTGCTGCAGAATAGCGGAAATCGGAAGGTGCGTTGTTATCTTCGAAAGGAGTGTTTTGTAGTGAAGTGCTTCTGTCACAAATGTTGCCGTAGACACGCTGTAGACACGATTGATCAGCTCTTTGAGACCAGAAGACGTGTCCTCGTGGGGAGTCGAGAGAGAGGTTTGGGCAGGAGCGGGTGCGGGCGTGGTGCTGATCTCCCGGAGATCATTGTTGTGTGAACAGTCAGAAGATGCAACTTCGTGAGAGGACGGGTGGTTAAGAGGCACAGAAGGGGGAGCGATACTCACTTGCTGAGGGTTGTCACTGTATACAAGGTCGAAAGTCACTCCTTTGGAAGGATCCGATGCGTCAGGCAAGATAAACGTGTGTACTGCACTCGTTTGTGGAAGACTTTGCGTGTGCCTGTGGTCAGAAGACGCGTCTTTGCGAAGGATCGCGGGGTGAAGCGGTGCTGAGGTGTTTGTGATGCTGCTTTGCTGGGGATCACTGGTGTGCTCGGTGCGGGAAGCCGTCTCTGTATATGTGGATGAATGGTCGAGCTGGACAGATAGGTGCGTGGTGCTTGTTTGGTGAGGATCAGAGGTGTGCCTATAGTGTTCACGCACTTCGTGGACGTAACGCAGGTAGCTCACAAATTCGTCTGAGGACTAGTGCGCAAAACCCGAAGATAGCGGATACTTTGCTTGCTGAACGAATGGCGCATGTCGGTGGCTGTCGGTGGTGTTGGCGCGTGCTTCACCCAAACACGCAGGCATAGCACAGCCGAAAGAACACGCACGACGCGCATTGCTCCACTTGCCAAGCAGTAAGACCACCACTGTGTTGGCAGACGAAAGAGAAGGCACTTCGTTTACAGCTATAAACCGTATCCAACAAGCATTGTGCTGTCTCTCTCGCAGCAATACCAAACGCTCTTGCACTGCCACCGTGCGATGCACCACGCTCTTTTATTCCATCACACAAGCAATCGGATCGCATCGCACAAACGTCAACTGCATATGCTGCAGGGCAATGCTTCTTCACGGCAGCGTGTGCGTCAAATGCAGCAATGGTCAGGCGAAAACGTGGCAGCTAACGCCATGCATCAGCGCCTGTGGAGCGAACTGTTCGACTCCGAGTCTGATCCAGACCCGGATGGTGTTCCAGGCTGGACGCTGCACGATCATTTCATTCCAGATCACTGTTTGCTGCTGGCCGCCCTCTACCACCACTTTCCCGCGCTGACCGCATACAACCAGGTGGTCCATTTCGGAGCTCCTCCTGCCTTTCTGCTGCCACACTTGCCAACGAGTATTGATGCCACACTGCTCAATCACATGCTGGTGAATGTGTATCACCCGGGAGATGGCATCTGCGCACACGTGGATCTAGAGCGTTTTGGCGACACGGTGGTGGGTGTGTGCTTGGGCAGTGCTACCACAATGCTGCTTCGCTCGCTGGAAGACACGAAACACGTGGTGGCTGTGCGCTTGTGTCCAGGCGATGTGTATGTGATGTGTGATGAAGCACGCTGGCAGTGGACACACGAAATCGAGGGAAGGCTGGATGATCATGGTGTGAAGCGGGGAACGAGGGTTTCCATCACACTTAGACACGTTGTAAACTTCGATCAGCATTGATGGCCTAGTGAGAAGCACGCCACCGTCTTGCATCAATATTTGGGCCGTAGGAGTGTATACTGCTGTGGCATTCGATGGATGTGACCTTATGGAATAGTCTGGAGGTATGCCATGTTCGCTTGGTCAGACGCGCATCTACAAAGCTGTCTTCACTAAAGTCTGGAGGTAGGAGCCTGGAATGTAGCGTGGACGACGTGGATGCCGTGAGCGAGTGCAACATCGATGAGAGCTCACATGAGACACGCTGTTCATCGCTCCTTTGTTACACGCAACATGTGTGTGTGTGTGTAGTGCGACACAACTAAGCGGTGACGTGCTATGTTGAAGAGCAGAGTCCATGATGCACTAGAATGGCCCTCTTGCCATGTGAAAGAGAAGAGAGAAGTACTTTTAGCGGTCTCCCTGAACAGTCTGTACTAGACGCCATAACAAGCGCTGTCTCTTATCCCCCTACAAACTTCTGTTGAAGCACTTGCTAGTGTGCGCTCGACGCTGTTGCCTTCATCACTCACAGCGCCAGCCGCAATCGCCTTGTTTGACGTGTGGGGCTCTGGCACGCTGACCACTCACACCGACACGTGCGCAGTCAGCGTGTGAGTTTTTTACCTTTTTCCCGAAATGCTTGGTAACAACGCCAAGACTCGTGAGCTAGAAGTTTACAAGCTTGATCCTTGGCTGAAGCCGTTTTCAGAGGCGCTTCAACGACGGTAGTGCGCTTGCGCTGTGTGTGCCTGCGTTGTGTGTGTGTGCTTGCGCTGACGACTGACCGGCGCCAGGCAGGATCGGTACCTGCAGGTGAAGGCCACTATCACCTCCAACGAAGGGTCTCTAGACGCATTTTCACGGTCCTATGAGCGGTTTGGTCTACACCGTCAGAAGGACAACAGCATCCAGTACAGCGAGTACGCACCAGGTGCTACATCTGCCAGCTTGATTGGCGACTTTAACAACTGGGACGCCAATGCACATCCAATGACGCGTGACGCATACGGTGTCTGGAAATGCACTGTTCCTCCGCTGAAAAGCGGAAAGCCTGCCATCCCGCATGGATCCAAAGTCAAGGTGAGCGCACTCCATCACTCGGTCACATAGCAACGGAGCAGATAAGCATGTGCGGTGCAGACGGCCAGCGGTTCGATCGATTGCCAGCGTGGATTCGTCGCGCATCACAGGACCTGGATGCGTCACCGGTGTATGATGCCATCTATTGGGATCCGCCTACGCCCTATGTGTGGAAACACAAGCGAAGCAAACTGCAAGGCGCACTCAAGATCTACGAAGCGCACGGCAAGCATCTGCCGTCTGAACGGTCGTTGCTCACGTCGTGGTGCGGATGGTTTAGTGGGCATTTCCACGTCTGAGGGTCGAGTTGGGCAGTACACGGAGTTTCGTACGAATGTTCTGCCACGGATCCACAAACTTGGCTACAATGCGATCCAGCTGATGGCAGTCATGGAGCATGCTTACTACGCTAGTTTCGGCTATCAAGTAACCAACTTCTTTGCCGCATCTTCGCGCTACGGTAAGCACTGTTATCCGGTACGCTTTCTAATGTGCATCAGGCACGCCGGAGGAGTTGAAAATGCTCATCGATGCTGCTCATGAGCTTGGGCTAGTCGTGCTGCTGGATGTTGTGCACTCTCATGCGTGTAAAAATGTGCTGGATGGTTTGAATCAGTTTGACGGCACCGACCATTGCTATTTCCACGGCGGTGCTCGAGGCAACCATGATCTGTGGGACAGGTATGTGCACACCTGCCCAGTGGTCACACCCGTCTTCGCTTCTCACCATTTAGCCGATTGTTCGACTACGGGAACTACGAAACATTGCGTTTCCTGCTGTCCAACCTTCGCTTCTATCTTGAGGAGTACCAGTTCGATGGCTTTCGGTTCGACGGAGTCACCAGCATGCTGTACCTCCACCACGGTATTGGCACTGGTTTCAGTGGAGACTACGGGGAGTACTTCGGGGACACCATTGATTCAGACGCCGTCGTCTATCTGATGCTGGTAAGCACTGTTGCGGCTGTGCGGTGCCGGTGTAGTGACTGACGTTGGAAGGCAAATGATCTTGTTCACTCGCTGTATCCGCAAGTCATCACGGTCGCAGAAGGTTTCTTTCGTCATTGCGTTCTTGCCTAAATATGTGTGTGTGTAGATGTGTCCGGAATGCCGACGCTTTGTCGTCCTGTAGGTGAAGGCGGCATCGGCTTTGACTACCGCCTCGGCATGGCGTTGCCAGACATGTGGATCAAGCTGCTGAAAGAGTGCCAGGTGGGAGGCCCTATTTCTCTATTGTCGGACTGCCAACTGTGACATTTCGTGGCGACAGGATGATGCATGGAATATGGGACACATCGTACATACGCTGTCTAATCGACGATACCGCGAAAGCACGATTGCCTATTGCGAAAGCCACGACCAGGCGCTTGTTGGCGACAAGACACTCGCTTTCTGGTTGATGGACAAGGAGATGTACGACTTTATGTCAGATTTGACTCCGCGCACACCTATCATCGACCGCGGGATTGCATTGCACAAAATGATCAGGTATGGAATGCGCGCTAGACCGATCGCATTCACTGACGTGTCTTTCTGCAGACTAATTACACACGGCTTGGGTGGTGAGGGCTACCTGAACTTCGAGGGCAACGAGTTTGGACATCCCGAGTGGCTAGATTTTCCACGCGCCGGCAACAACAACAGCTTTCATTATGCACGTCGACAATGGCCACTCGCTGACGATCCGCTGCTTCGGTTCCGCTACCTAAATGCGTTCGATCGTGCTATGCAGCAAACAGAGGCGAAGTACTGCTGGCTCGCGTCAGACCCGGTATGTGAATCATCATCACACAGACAGTGTGTAAGACTGTACGCTGCTCATCTCAGATGTGTGTAGGCGTGGGTGAGTTTGTCGCATGAGTCAGACAAAGTGGTCGTCTTCGAACGAGCCAACCTGGTTTGGGCGTTCAACTTCCACCCAACAGCTAGCTACACCGACTACCGTATACCCGCAGACATTCCGGGAACGTACTGCTTCCAGGGCGACGAGGACATACGCTTGCTGACTGAGTGTGTAGATACTACCCGTTGCTGAGTACCGATGCGGCTGAGTTCGGAGGATGGGCGCGAGTGTCTCACGACACCGCACACAATGCTTCCGAAAATGATCCTTGGCATGGACGCCGAAGCTGCTTTTCGGTGTATCTACCCGCGCGGACCGCTGTCGTCTACGCCAAGAAGATGTAGTTGACGCGACAGCTAGATGATGCCCCTTTGTATGTGTGTGCGCTGCTGCTGCTGCAATACAAAGCTTACCCAGCGTTGTAAAATGTGTCTGTCTCCACACCGCTGATCCTTGATGCGTGTCGAATGGCGTGTGTGTCATACGATGCCGTCGTGTTCTCATTGTGTGACGTGTGATGCTTGTGAGCGACGTGCCCAACCATGCGCGCGACGCTTGCGGGAACAGCACAACGCTTGTGCGGTTTCTCAACGAGAACTTCCGTGACCAGCAGTCGTTGAAGCGTGCGTCTTATTTGCGCGAGAAGGAGCTGGAGCGCCAGGCGAGATTGCAACACCAAGTGTGTCGAGTGATGTGTGAGCCTCTCTCACTTGTGTGTAGTTCGACGAGAAGACCCAGCAGCTAGAGGCGGTCATATCGAAAGCGGTAAACGATGTGGAGCGGCATTCTGGCACTGTCAAACGCTTGCAAGAGACGCTGGCTGCGCTCAGGGCATCCGTGGCTGCCAAGTTGAACACACATAATGACACCGACGCTGTTGTCGCACTTCTCGAACAGCAGCTTGCGCGAAGGGAGCAGCTGCTTCAAGCTCGCGACTACTTCACAATAGTTCTGCATACACACACGCTATGGTAAGGAATGTGTGTGTCGTGAAAGTGTATGCCACTGATCTGCTGTCGGTCGACCGACTGGCTAGCCAGCAAGCGCGCCAGCAAGCTGAAAAATCGCCTCGAAAGGCACTGGAATCGTACAAGGAACTGATGAAGCTAACAGCACGCACCAAGCATACGTTTTCGGAGCAGTCGCGACTGTATCACTATTTGGTCGATACTGCCAACTGTCTTTGGACAGAGCTGCAGCAACAGTTGACCACGTAGGCTCTCCATAACAAGCATCCATGGCTGCCGTTAACACGGGTGCGGATAGGAAGCTCTCAGAAGCGCTGGAAGCGCTGGACTGGCCTACTGTCACGCTGCAGCCCCCGCATTCTATTGTCACGGAGCTGCGATTGCGCACGTTTCGCCGTTGCTTTCTGGATTTGCTGTCGTTACAACGCCCCGCTGTGAAAGACGACAAGCGTGTGGGGAACGAAGTGTTGCCTATTTCAGTCCCTATCGATGTGATGCTACGACCGCTTTTGATACGGTTTAATTATCATTTCAGTAGCAATCGTCCCACAGCTCGGCTCGACAAGGTAGGCGATCCACCGCAACCCAGTGTGCTCACTCTCTCCACATCTAGCCCGAATGGTATTTCACATTTGTATTGAAGATCATCTCCGACCACACACAATTTTTGGACGATGAGTGCCAGCCGCTGATACAGACAATCGATCACCAGCCAACCGTCACCGCTAAAGTAGGCGTGTGCATGCTTCTCTCGTCTCCCGCTTACCGACCACGCATTCGCCTTTGCTTAGCAAACGTTTCTCCGTGGCATTATCGACGCGGTGTCAGCGAAACTAGAGCACGATGCAGTTAAGCTTCAGATGCAGCCTCCGCTGCTGTCCCACACCATCGAAGAAGCACTTTCGTTTGACAACACCTTGCGAGAAACATTCGGGTATCGTGAACACGCGGGCAAGGAGTGGACGGGCACTGCCGGCATTCTGATTGGCCATCATGATCGCCTTCGCACATGGCTAAACGCCGAGAAAACATGTAATTCCTTGTCAGACAGCGCGTCGTGTTCCCTCATATTTGCAAGTTGCGATGGAGCGCTTTAACGAGATTATCAGCGATCCAGACGCTTGGAAACCGGTGCTTTCTGAAAACAGCTGGGCCTCAAAACGACGCGCGATTTCAGAGTTTGCCAGAGATGACATCGAGCTGGATGAATTCCCGCGACCCACACGCAGTGCAGAGGCTGTTGTGGAGCTATTGGAAGTGATCACCGGTGGGAACTCCGTTTTCGCCACGCGTGTGCTCATCCTGCTGTAGAGAAGTATCGGCCGATAGTTGATCTGCATGTGCGTGTGCAGTTCTTCCGCGAAGTGCAGTACCCGCTGGTAGAGCAGTACGTGGGTGATATTACAAAGCGCGTGGATGCGTTCGAACGCACGCGCCACGGCGTGCTCAGCACCATCAGCGACGCTCGAGATAAGGCGCAAGGTGTTGCTGGCCTGAGTCGGCTGTGTCGTTGGCTCGAGAGCGCTGAGTATATGCGCCGAGTGATGGAGGAATGGTGTGACGACGTGGTAGGTGACACTGGGTGTGCAGACATGCTGATAGCGCATTATGTGTTGTGTGGATCCAGCTGTTTCTGGAGATGTGGCATAAAGTGAACGTGCATCAGCAGCAGCAACAACATCACACGCATACATTGGTGTCGGAGGTCGATGCTATTCTACGCACACCCACTGAAGTGGACGCTGAAGAGGATGAAGGAACAGTGTTTGATGACTTCTTGGAGGGGCTGCAAAGCATTTCCGATCGCATCAGACAGCTGATTGCCCGCAACGTGATCAAGGATGTCACCAACATGCTCACACAGTACCTACGGAGGTACAACCTGGCATGGCTCAATGGCTGACTTCCCATTTCTAGACGCTCCTGGGTCATCAGCGATGATGCGACGCACGACCCGAGCAACTTGGAGCTAGGAGAAGTGTCGCACGAGCTGGCAGAGCCGTTGGCTGAACTGTCACGGCAAAATGGCTTCCTTGCTCAACAGTTGTCTGAGCAGGATTTCAATGCGGTCTTCCGTCAAGTGTCCACTGAACTGGACGACTGGCTTTTCACCCGACTGATCTTGGTGCGGCAGTTTGGACGTGTTGGAGCTCGCCAGATCATTACCGATATTCGGCGCGGCCTGTACAGTTCTGGTGGCGCGTGGATACGTCGGCCAGAGCGCTTCTTCAAAAAGTGGGCTGATTTCTCGGATGGCGACTGACAAGCTGCTAGAATGAAAGACGTGATCACTGTGTTTTCCCTGCCGATGACATTGCACGAGCACCGTCAAGATTCCGAAGCGTCGCCCACGGTATGGAAAGTGCAGCAACGGCTTCGCAAGCCGCGTGACGACTTGGGCAGCCAACGACTGCTTGAAGAGCTTGGAATTTATAGTCTAACAGCTCATGAGGTCACGGAGGTGATAGAGCGTCTGATTAAGCCAGACGATTTTTGAAGAAGACATGGGGAGAGGCGTGGGGAGAGAAGAGGGAATGGATGAAATACATCAATCACACACTGTCATGTGAAGATTGTAAAACACATTCTGTACCAGTGTACGTACGACACACGTATTTCCAATCTACATAGTGTTCTATGGATGGATGGATGGTGTGTGGATGGCCAGTGGCGTCCACATGCAGGTGCATGTGTTTCAAGGCATGCCATTGCTATGGTGCTTTGCGGTGTTGTTGTGATGATGCTCTGTGGCGTTGTTGTGATGGCTATCGCTGGTTTCGGTCATCTTGAAGAATGCTTCCATTGTGTAGTGTGCATCGTTTCCTAGCGCATGGTCAGTTGACCACACATGACCAAGACAATAAGCACCCGCGTTATGCATACAGAATGAATCGATCTTCAGAGCTGACAGCATGGGTCCAAGTCCGCTTTTCTGTAGCCCCAGGGTGCACTTCTTCACGTCTTCCTCGGTCACCAGCTGGTCTGGGTTGTATCGAAACCCATCAAACAAGTCCACGGTGTCAAACCGCTGGATCGTGTCTGGCACCTCAACCCCTATCTTCTGCAGGTACCGAATATCCGCATTGATATCGTGTCCAATAAGCACCACCGTGCTCCCCTCGTGAAGCAGGTCGTTCATAAACTCGTTCATCACATCTTCGCGCATCTTCTTCTTTGTGGCCCCAAACAGAAACTGGTCACGATGGTCAGCGACATAGCGCCCGTTTCGCAAATGCGCAAACTCCAGTATAACCCTGTGCTGGTCTGCGAACACGCCACGACTGCCATCGTACACGGTCCAGCCCAGCTCCAGGATGCGCGACTGGTCTTTTTCCCATGCCTCCAGGTCCAGCGCGATCAGACGCACGCCGTGGATTTGAGCACGTATGGCTCGCGCCTGCTCCAAAAGCCGAAATCGCTGCTCGAGACGCTCGCGCATTGTAAGGCGTTGCGCACCCATGCCCGACAAACACTGCTGAGCTAGTCACGTGCTGTCAGCCACACCAAACAATGTGTGCATTCGCTGGCCAACCTGGTGGAGATGCTGTCGCAAAAGCAGGCTCTGTTGATCCAGCGCATGTCGGTTCAGTGTGTGGATGTGTGTTGGAGTAGCTTCAACAGATGTACTGGATACATGCAGGGCTTGACAGGGGCGTGGCAGCAGCACCACTCACCGTTCCACCGTCGAGCCTGTCCCGCGCAGTAACGTCCCCTTTCTCCACCAAATGGAGCAGCAGTGGCTGTGTTTGTGGCTGTGTGCGGCTGTGGTACCACCAACAGAGCTACCACCACGCGGTCTTCTGCAGCGCAGAGAGCAGAGCAGGCGGAGTGCAACCGACTGGTCCTTCGCGTGTCTCTTCTTGTGCTGGTGATTGCAACGGTGGATTGCTGCTGCTGCTGCTGCTGAAGGTGTGCCAGTCGTGTGCCGCATTGGGACACCACACTGCATTCAGCCAGTGTGTCGCTTGCCAACACAGCGTAAATAGCACCGATTTGCCGCCTCGCCACCCTCTTCCTGCCCACCAGCCAGCCAACCAGCCGATCTGTTCTTTGTCTATTCTTTGTTTTTCCACTGCTTGTGTGTGTGATTTGCCTGCCTTGCCTCTCTGGCTGCTTTTGACTACGTTTGACTACTTTTGCGCTTGCTGTTGTGGAGCGTGCTCAACTGGCCCGCGTGTGACATGTGCCCGCGCCAACGCGTAGCGCGTGGCTTCTCACACGCACAGGCGTCGCTTTTGTTTCCCTCGTGGCTAAAGCGGCTCAGCGCACCCCAACACCGCTGCCACAACGCGTCTGCTGTCTACGCTCGTCCTGCTGTAGCTGCTGGTGCTTGTCGCTGCCACGCCTGCCAATAGATCCACCACTGCCACACACAACCGCCACCACAAACATGATGTCTCCATCCCAGGCAGCGCACCATCATCACCGCCATCACACCCACCATCGCACACCCAACCACCCATCTATCTGTCCCCAGACGAAGTGGCAAAGATAGTCGCCCTCTTGGCGAGTACAATAGGCGACCTCTACGTGTTTTCTGAAACCAGAGAGCTATTAAAGAGCAAACTGCCTGCTGGCACAGAACTGGGTGGCACGGTCGTCTCCATCAGAGAAGAACTTGGCGTGTGGCAGCCGAATGTTGTTGCTGACCTGTCGAAAGCTGCTCGGGTGCGTGACAGCATCATGGCCATGGGCCGCATCAGGCTACTCGTGCGTCGTGCCGTCAATCCTGTCGGCTATGGAGACGCTCGTTTCCTTCCCAACACAATGGATATCTCCGCCACTGTGCTTCCCTACCTGAAGCTGGCGCCAAACGTGTGGCTCGAAGCGCTGGATGAAGTTGATCGAATATACGAGGGCCATCGCGGTGCAAAAAAGGAGACGCTCGTCCTCTCTCCTGACAGCAAGATGTTTGCTGACGAAAATGTGCAACTGGTGTTCTTCCAGCCCACACACCCGTACACGCGGTTCATCTTTGCTGGTCCACGCAACTACCCCTACACTTTCTCTAAACTTCCCGCGCTGTTGAACCTTGCCGTTTTCCCTCTCCCCTCGCCCGACGACATAGTGCGTGTGGGTGCTGTGCATTTGCTCCATACTCTATCGGGCAGTACTCATAACTCATGGCCACTTTTCGAGCTCTTGGCGAGACAACGATCGCAGACGTGGGAGCGGTCGTCGCTGAACACCATCCCTTCCTCCGACGAGTTCAACACGTACAGAAGGAATGCTAGAAAGAACGGCGTTCCATTCGATGCAGACAGGTTCCTCCCGACAGATAACGACATCGTTTCCTTGCGCTTCCGTCTGCTAATGGCACTGTTTTCTGGCGAATACTACAACAGCTATTCCTTCCGGGTCATGACCACCATCATACACCGGATGGAGCACTTCACCATCCCTGATGCTGTGGTGCTGGTGGAGGGCATCAATGCTTATTGCAAAGGGTGGCAGTCCATCATGGGCCTTGACGCATCGACTGTGGCTGAGTTCAGAAGGGAGTATCCAGGTGTGCCCTTGGAAGCATACAGCAGCGCGGACGACTTCGTCACGCGGTTCCTGGTGCCGAAGCTGGAGGCGTCGCATCGTCACCTCACGCTATCAGTGTCTCAGATGCTTCTAGCACGTGAACTAGGAAGAATGCATGGAACA
>QZWT01000118.1:0-32417 GCA_004114315.1 Cochlonema odontosperma | reverse complement strand
CTACACAGGCATTTACACATGTTGACACGTGTATGCGTGTATTCAGTAAACACAGTTCTGCCAACACTCAATGTGAGAGCCACGGCTGCAGACAAGGTACAGCAGCAGGCAGCTGGACTATTGTTTTTGTTTACGTTACTCGCAGGCGAACGTCATGACGGCGGCCCCGTGCAAGCCACGCAAAGCACCCGCACGCGTGAACCCGCTGCGTGCGTGCCAGGGCGGTGCGGCTAGTACAGTTGTGCAAGGCGACGATGAAAACATGCCTGTCGCGCCGTATGGTGGCGATGTCGATGATTTCGACAAGTATGTTGGAGCACGCACAGAGATGGCACGCTTTCTGCGCCAATTCCCTGGCATATCGGAAAACTTCCAATTGATAAGCAAGATTGGTGAAGGTGTGTCTGTAGAGAAGATGGTGGTGGAGGCCAAACACGCGCTGACCAGGACGCAGGCACATTCAGTTCGGTCTACAAGGCAGCGGATAAGCATGCAGCGCGTTTCGACAACACGTTATGGCACACCGCTGATGTGAAAGCGTTAAACCCTGACGCGTCTGAAGTCACAGTAGCTATCAAGCGGATCTACGTATGCAGCAGTCCTGAGCGGATCGCAAGTGAAATCGCTATTCTGCAAGAACTAAGGTAAAACGACTGCGTGTGAGGCTTGCACATGCGTAGAGGATGTCCCGGAATCATTCCGATCATTACTGCAATGCGCCACCAGGACCAGGTGGCCGTTATTTTGCCCTATTTTATGCACGATGAGTTCATTGTATGCTGCCCCCTCCTCCTTCTCCCTCATGCAGCATACAGCGTGTATTCTAACAAAACGGCATAGACCATTATCCGGAAAATGAACAACCAAACACTTGCTGCCTATTTGCGATCGTTGCTGACATCGCTCTACCATGTGCATCGCCACAGCATTATGCATCGCGACGTGAAACCGTCCAATTTCCTCTTCAACAGAACGCTGGAAAGGGGTATGCTTGTGGACTTTGGGCTCGCTGAAAGACGTCCGCCTACGGATCCGCCTGCACACACGACCCAAAAGCCAGCAGGCGCGATCGAGCTCCCGAGAAGGGCAAGCTGCGAAGGGTACTACGTGTATGATCCAAGGTAACCTGGCGATGCCATGCGCGATCATCACATGCTGCCGCAAAGACCTCGAGTGAAGGCAAATCGTGCAGGCACACGAGGTTTTCGCGCTCCAGAGGTGCTTCTGCGAATCGTCAATCAGTCGAACGGTAATGTGCTACTTCGCCGGGCGCCACTCTTACAAAACAGCAATCGACATATGGTCTGTGGGGGTGATCATGCTGTGCTGTCTGACCGGCCGATATCCGTTTTTCAAATCGGATACTGACCAAGAAGCACTCGCTGAGATCGCGTGCATTTTCGGAACATACAGCATCGCGTGTATGGCACGTAAATACGGTAGGACGACGCTACACCGTGTATGCTGTTATCTCATGTCGCTGAGCACCTTAGGCCGCCGATTCTGTACCAATCTGCCTGCAGCATCCAACGAAAGCATTCCTCTTCGCGAACTATGCGAAAAACTATCTCCGACCCGAAGTTTGCGATTCGATCCCGAGGTGTATGACCTGCTATCCAAATGCTTGACACTTGATCCGGCTGCTCGAATCAGCGCACAGCAAGCACTAGAACATCCGTTCTTCAAAAACGCAGCTGCTCCAACGCAGAGTGTACCAACTGTAGCCACATGAATAGCAACACTCGATACTGTCTTTTTCTTTCGCGATCAAAGCAGTGTGGTGCATATCGTTGAAGTGACACAGGATGTTCTTTTCTTCTCTGTCACACCAACTTGATGCATTTGCGTGCACACCTGTCATATGCACATGTGTCTCTACACAGTGCAGCCATATCCTGTTGCTTCTTTTCCCACTTTCTATTCTCTGTATCATTGTATGCATCCACAGAGTATGGAAAAGCACCTCTTCTTTGCTTTGCTAGTTGTACTAATGCAGGAGAAAATAGCAGAATCGCGAAAATCATACGCCTGCGCTCTCTCTCTCCCTTGCTGCTCCTCTGCATCGCCAGTCCTGGTCAGCAAACACACATGCATATGCTTTACTTTCTTGCTCCTCTTGTTCTGCTGGGTGTTCGCACTGGCTTGGTTGCTAGTGGCTCACCTCTAGCCATGCTCGGTCCTGTGCTGGTGGCCGGGCTGATCCTGCTACAACAGGTACCTTCGCCACATCCAACAGTCGTAGCCACAATGTACACTTCGGAATACGATCCTCTTGGTAAGTGCTGGCTAGCGGACCTTTATTTACTCGCTTGCAAAGTCGAACAGCTGCCCAATGTGATAGCGGAGGGAACGTGCATTGACGGCTGGGAAGTGATTCGTGCTTACGGACCACTGCCTGGAGACGAGGATGCTACTCTCGCGTCATTTGACGTCGAGAAGGATGGTAAAAAAGGACTGCTTCGCGCTATTCGATGGACGGATACCGATCCTTCTGAACATATAAAACAAGGCCGCAAGGTGGTGTTGGAAAATGAGGCTATCATTGGGCATATGGTTGACTACGGCCGGAATTGCGCGATAGAAAATGTAGGTTTTATGTGAGCGATAGCACCTCATTGTTCCAAGCCTGATGCTCTTCCTCCCGACTATGTTCCTTGGACCAGACATATCGTTGGCGACAACAATTCAATCATACTTACGCAACTCAGCATAAGTATAAGCCGCGAGAAAGTCGATCTAGTTTCATCGCTAAGAGAGCGCATTGATGAAGAGAAAAATCTAATGAAATCGCCACCAAACCGTCACGATGCCTCTCGCACAAAAGTGTTTGTTCGTGGCGCCCTCTTTATGAAGATGCTCATCCACGGTATGCATGGTGTGGGATCTCTGTGCTCCATTTCATTGCCACACAGATGTCTACTATCTTCACATGAAAGGCAAGGTGAACATGAATCTGAACCCAGATAGTAAGCGTCTGTGCCGTTGAAATTTGCTTAACCTGCAAGACATCTTCCTGACCGACCTGATCCCCACTGGATCGTCTTCGGAATATATAACCAACGAGGCTTTTCCGTATCCAGGGTTCACCTGTTATGGATACACGACCAATGTGGATAATATCGTAACAACCAACCCGGTAAAAGCATATAAGTAGAACTGTGGCGTCTCACTTGTTTACATAGCGGCTGTCCTATCCACCGTCCACCTACTACCAGCCACCAGAAGTGAAAAGTCAGAAAGCAGAGTTGATGAAACAGTGTGGCTACAAAATGGATGTCTACAGCTTGGGAGTCATTTTGCGGGAGGTGGTACTTGGATTCGGTCCTAGCGAAGACATCAAAGGAAACGATCATAGGAGGCTCCTTGGACGATACGGACAACTCACGCCGTCACTTCGCAAGCTTTTGAATGGCATGCTAGATCACGATTGCAATACTCGGTATAGCATGTACCAGGTGTTGTCAAGCAAATGGATGAGTCCTGATATACAGCCATACAACGGCTATCTGGACAATCTGTTCTCTCGCTTCTTTAGTCGTAAAGACAGGATCTAACAGTGCGCTGTGACGCACGAGAGTGTTTGTTTTAAGTATTCTGTAAAATGGATGTGTGTTACTTCTGTTTGCGTTGCGATGGTGGTGTTGTGCGCAGGGCAGCTGCGATAGCAGCACTGCGCATGCCGCTTGGAACCAACACACCACGCATTCCTATCCTCAGCTGCCAGCATGCAAGCATTCGTGCTAGCACTAGGAGTCGGCACACGTCAGGTCAAATCAAACAAATTGCGCTGTTACTAGACTTGACTTGCGGTTTGGACATGTTCTGTAAGTCGCATAGTGAGCTGCATGCCATATCATGCGTGTAACGGTGCGTACGGCCCAATAGGCGCGCGGTCGTCACCCTTGGTCATGGACCGTCATGAACGCCTTAAAAGCAGCATAGAGGAGCGTACAATAAGAGAATATCTTTTGAACTACTAACACCTCTGTATTGCGTTGCGCCTTATTACAATGCGCATCAATGCTAAGCAATGAACGAGCACCAAATGTATCACACACCACCACACACTTGCACACTGGTTGCACGCTGGTTGCATCTTCTTTGTAATAGAAGTGTTTGTTAGGATACAGCTGTCGATGCGCTTCGCCCTCAACAGCCTTCTTGTCAGTTGCCTTAGTCCACCACGTGCCGTTGACGGCCTCACTATGGCGACGACGGTGATCGCCAACAAGCCACTCCACACGCACTCCAAGTGTTCCAGCTGCGCAGTTCAGCTCG
The DNA here is from genome assembly GCA_004114315.1 of Cochlonema odontosperma. Lineage (NCBI taxonomy): Eukaryota > Fungi > Zoopagomycota > Zoopagomycetes > Zoopagales > Cochlonemataceae > Cochlonema > Cochlonema odontosperma. The sequence goes on along the minus strand of QZWT01000118.1, from coordinate 28,139 downwards.
AATTTCTCACGCCCGCCAGCAGTATCCAAATCAAATGCTACAACTGTGGCGCCAAGTCCGACTATCCAGCTGGGAAGGCGGCACCTCGTTCAGATCCACGCCCTTCTCCCAAGACGAAGGCGGGTACAAGTAGGCGGTTGCTATGCGCGTTTTGCAGTAACCCTGCCGACAACAGATGAAAAACCAGCGTCGACTGAGCTGTACGACCTGCTGGAAGTGTCGGTGGATGCGTCGGCGGAGGAAATTCGCAAAAAGTATTATCGCCTTGCGGTGAAGTACCATCCCGACAAGAACCAAGAGCCTGGCGCAGAAGAAAAGGTATATTCTCGGAAGGGCTGCTGCGCATGCCTGCTCACACCACGTGCAGTTCAAGCAGATATCCAAGGCGTACCAAGTTCTCTCTGATCCCGAGCTGCGCAAGAAGTACAACCTGTACGGCGACAGTGCTCCGGAAGGCGGATTCGGTATGCGAGGGATGCGTGGTGACTCTGGTGTCTCAACGCACTGTAGCGGACCCCGAGGAGTTCTTCCGACAGCAATTTGGTGGTGAGAAATTCTTTGATCTGATCGGCAATATATCTATCGCGCGCGACTTCAAAGACATCATCAACGACTCCGAAACCGACTTGGACGGCAACTCCGCACTTACGGAAGAAGAAGCAAAGCAGCATAAAGAGGGGCAGACACGATTGCAGCAGGAAGAACGAGACAAGCTGCATCAGGAGCGTGTGGAGATGCTGGCAGGGAACCTTGTGCGACGACTCGACATATACGTTCATAGCGACGGCACTGTTGAGGCAGACAATGCGTTTCGAGAGATCCAGAAGATCGAAGCTGAAGACTTGAAAAGCGAGAGCTATGGCGTTGAGTTGCTCCACGCCATTGGCTACACATATGCAACCAAGGCTGCGCAGTATATCGGAAGAGACTCCCTGCTCGGTCTGCCCAAGCTGTTCGAACAGGTGCGAGAGAAGGGCCACATATTCTCGGAAACCTTTTCCACCATCCGCAGCGCTGTTGATCTGCAGCGGTCATTCACGGAGCTGCAGCAGGCTGAAAAGGACGGCAAGCTGACGGACGAAGCGAAAGTACTTTTGGAGCAGAAGACAACGCAGCAAGGGCTGCGGGCATTGTGGAAAGGCAGCAAGCTGGAGGTGCAGAGCGTGTTGCGCGAGGTGTGTGACCGTGTTCTTACGGAGAGCGGTGTCCCACGTTCGCAACTGAGGCGACGAGCATTGGCCTTAAGAATCATAGGCGACGCATACCAAGCGGTCAAGGGCGAGAGTGTGGATCCGGCGGTATAGCAGAACAGAGGCGTAGAGTGGTCCGAGGCAAAGACTATCTCCCGCGGAAGTTATTCCCTGTTTCTTCGTGTGCAGCAAGAACCAGATGTAATACAGCATATCTACAACATACAACGGTGGTGGTTGCTCTCTTCGTTCGCCACGCCACAGTCAGCTTATGTGTGCAGACTTTTTATCGGTCCTGATCCTGGTCCTGATCCTTGACTATCTCTCTCGCCAAACCACTAAAAACAATAACAGCTAAACACGTCAAGAAAAAAGATAGCATTTTGGTTTTGCTACAAGTACATAGCAGAATACACGGCAAGAAATACAATAATACAGACGGGCAAGCGGAAAAGCACTATGATACATAGTGCGAAGGGGTAAAAATACGGTCGCACTGAGTGCAGCTGGCTGGACAACCAGCGCGGAATCGAGAGGACGGCGCCTGGGCTTGACGAAGCCGTGTAGATCGTCGCAATGGGATGGGTTTGTGCTGCGAACGCAGTTCAATATGGTATGAAGGCCGATCTTGACGCGGCACAATCTCTCTCTTTGCCCGCTGTCGAAGAGGTGCTTTGGACTGTTGTTCACTGTTACTCGGAACAGCTACGTCACTGTGCAGCGCTTCATGGCATGGATCGTCGTCTTCCATGGTGGATGAGAACTGCTCCGTTCCTCGAGCACTCTCACATAGTGCTGCCAAGGGTAATTGCGACTCTTCCGCGTTGCTGGTCGACGCTATGTCAGACGCACGTGGCAACTCCGCAAGAGCAGGGTTGCGGAGCGGTGGTGAGGGAAAGGATGGTGCTGGTGTAGCGGTGAGGTTGTCCGCTTGCTCAACAGCTGTTGCTGATCGGTGTGATGTTTTGCGATGCTTGCTGTGTGGTGGTGTCGGACTGCGTTGGGCTGCTTCATGGGACGGGCCATCGCCTCCCAAAGCAGAGAAAGGCCGCTTCTCTCCCCGCGCACTTCTCCGCAGTGCTGCCGAGGGTTCATGTGACGAGTGTGGTTCAGCGCAACGTGGAGACAGGGTTTGGCTCAGCGAAGCTTCTTTCGAGGACTGGCCATGATGGTGTGTTTTGCGATGTTTGCTGTAGGATGTTGCTTCGCGAGACGGGCCATCGCCTCGCACGGCAGATAGAGGCCGTTTCTCTCTTCGGGCACTTCCACAATGTGCCACCATCGATAGCTGCGACCCTTCGGCATTGCTAGTCGACGCTATGTCGGATGCGAACGATGAATGGATAGACGTAGTGTCGCGGGATAGAGGCAAGGGAGCGAGGTGTGCCGTTTGGTGAACGTCCGTCACTGCTAGTGAAGGGGTTGGTGGTTGCACCGACAGCCATTGGCATACCTATGTGGTCGGCATGACCCTCCTCCTCGGATGGCGTCATGTAGTCGTCGCCTTGTGTGACAACGTATGGCTCTTGTGTCAGGTCGATATCCTCCAGGTGCCTGACAGCAATAGGACGCGTGTGGCTGACCTCCTCGGGGCGGTTGGTGATGGAGGGAGGGTGGTTGCACGTATGTTTGGTGAAGATGTCTGCCACTGCCAGCTCGATACTTGTGTCCAGATCAATAAGGTCGGACGTGTGTCCGAACAAGGAGGGGCCGGGGAGCGAAGAGAAGGTGCTATCTGATCGCCGCAGGAGGCGTGCTTGTTCCTGGTAGGGTTGGAACTCTCGTTTGATGTGGAGCACTTCGGTGCTGAAGTACATCCGCTCCTCAATGGAGGCGTTCTCGATGGAGGTGGAAGGCTGGGCGGAGGGGTTCATAGTTGTGGGAAGAGCGGTTGAGCAACGGCTTGATTTGGCGATTGGTGCGCATTTAAAGCAGCACAGCCGCCCTCCTTCCGCCCCTCGCCTGCCCACGCAGTGGCCGAGCGTGGCACGAAGACCAGCAGAACAGAGAACGTGGCGCATTTGGTTGAACAGCAAAGCAAAGCAGAGCATAGCGTAGCGTTTGGTGGGCTGGAAGGAGGAGAGCAGCGGTGATGGACGTGGATTGAGACGCATTCTGCTTGTCAAACCACGTCGACACGGTTGCCACGCCATGCCATATCTTAGCGTGTATCTTTGTGTCTGCTTCGTTGGTGCCTGCTTCGTTGGTGTTTGCTTCGTTGGTGTGCTGCATTGGCGCGCATCCACTCGCGTGCGCCACTCGCCCACTCTCCCCACGCAACATGGCGGGAATGGTCGTGCCACTCCAGCTCCAGCGCCCGCTGCGTGCCCTGGCTCAGTGGATCGACTCTCCCAAGCTGTACTATATCAAAAACGGTTTGCTGCTGTGGGTTGTGTATCGGGTCACCACGCGCTGGCTGTGGCTGTTGCGTCGTCGAGGTTTGCATGGCTGCTGGCGCGACACGCGGCAGTTCTTGTCCACAGTATGTCTGTCTGTCTGTCCTGCTTCGTGCGGCGTGTGACCTGCTCGCGTAGACTTCGTTCCGTATTGCCTCGCGTATCCCCTCGGTAAAGGAGCGAATCGACAGAGAGCTTGCTGCTTCCATCGCCGCGCTTGAGGCGTCGGTGGCGCGTCCCATCCCATCCATCGCTCTATTCCCAACACTGCCACGACAAGGACTGGCCGACTCGGAGATTCGGTCTATCCTCGCTAGTTTGCATCATCTGACCGATCACCACATCGACTGGAAGAACGGTCGCGTCTCAGGCGCTATCTACCACGGCGGCGAGCAGTTGTCCAAACTCACGGCCGACGCCTATGCACTCTTTTCCCTGGCCAATCCACTGCACCCAGAAGTGTTTCCCGGTGTACGCAAAATGGAATCAGAATGTGTGGCAATGGTGTTGGCCATGTTCCACGCCCCCAAGGGCGGTGGCGGATGTCTCACCTCCGGTGGCACCGAAAGCATTCTGATGGCTTGCAAGGCCTATCGTGATATGGCAAGAGACCTTCGCGGTATCACAGAGCCGGAGATGTATGCTTTGTTCGCGGCTGTATGCTCACGAGAATAGCGTTGCGCCCACATCGGTGCATGTCGCTTTTGACAAGGCGTGCGCTTATTTCGGTATTCGCTTGGTCCATGTTCCCGTCGATCCAGTGACATTTGCTGCGGATGTGCGTGCAATGCGCCGTGCTTGTAACCGCAACACCATCCTGGTAGGCACACCTGCATCCTCGCCCGTCCCACGCGCCTGCCCACACACTTCCCAGCTGGTTGCTTCTGCGCCCGGGTTCCCCCACGGCATTGTCGACGACGTGTCTGCGTTGGCAGATATTGCTTGTGACCGTCGCATTGGGCTGCATGTCGACTGCTGTCTCGGTGGCTTCCTGCTGCCGTTCATGGACCGTGCCGGCTACCAAATGGCACCTTTCGACTTTCGCGTGCCCGGGGTCACGTCCATCTCGTGCGATACCCACAAATACGGCTTTGCGCCCAAAGGATCCTCTGTTATCATGTACGCGGCCAAACACATTCGCTCTTATCAGTACACCGTGTTTACCGAATGGCCGGGCGGTGTGTACGCGAGCCCAACAGTCGCCGGCTCCAGGTCAGCGCTTTCCTTCTCCCTCTGTGCACACTGCCTTCTCATCCCACCACACCATCCAGGTCGGGAGCAATCATCGCAGCGTGCTGGACAGCGATGGTGAGTATGGGAGAGGCGGGATACGTCAAATCTACCCGCGAGATCATCCACTGCTGTCGCAAGATCGAGGCTGGGTAAGCATCGTCGTGTCGTTTCTGTCTTCCAAAACAGTCTCCCACTCATGTCTCGTGCTTCACGCAAGGTAGGATACACGAACTACCGGATATCGAAGTGATTGGCCGACCACAAGTGTCTGTCATTGCGTTCCGTGCCGCCGATCCAGCTGCGCTGAATGTCTACGCCATCGGTGACAGCATGTCTGACCACGGCTGGCATTTGAATGTGCTGCAGTATCCACCTGCATTGCATATCGCTTGCACAATGCTGACAGTGGGTCACCACGAAGAATTTCTGCGGGATCTGCGCGATAGCATTGAACAGGCGAAAACCCGACCGGTCAAGAGTGGCGGGCTGGTGGCGATCTACGGTGCTGCTGCTACCGTTCCCGATCGCAGCTTGATTGGCGAAACCGCAAAAGGATTTGTCGACTGCCTGTACAAGCTGAACTGAAGCACGATGTTGCAGACTCTGTGAAAATAGGAGTCCATCGTTTCACTCGTTTATTGATGACTTTTATCCGTTCATTCGTTCATTTGTTCATTCGCCCATCCGCCGCTCATCCATTGTATCACGTTTCCTTGAGGAACCGCATCATGTCATTTTTGATCGCAGCCAGAAGTTGCCGGTAAGCGGTACTCGCGTCTGGTTGCATGCTTCCGTGCAGGTCCGTACAATGATGTCCGCCTGCTACTATATACCGCGGTTCGCGGTTTTGGTCATGGGGCATGTAAACGTCTGGCGCGCTCACGCTCAAGCGCCGCCACGGATCCAACTCGCCATTCACATGGATCACTCTTCCGGCATGGATGTTAATTGAGTGATAGTCGGTGTTGATGCGTTCCACGTTCGAGTGCGCTGGTATCTTATCACCGAACATTATTTTGCATGCTTTTTCGAAATAGGCCACGGTCACGTATTTGGACCGATGGCGGGGCAGCGGGTAAGACGGCGCAGTCTGCCAGTAGCCGAATTCTGTGCACACCTACCACACACGTTACCACCACGGCTCTCCCCGCGCATAGGCGAGGGTAGCGCAAATAGAAACAACCCACCTGCCAGTTCCATTGGCGAAAGCTGCTGTGATTGTCCTCCAACTTGGTGCTGCCAGCAGTGGACACATAGCTGCTGGCTGTGATGTTCTGTATGCGCATCCACATCTGGTGAAATTCGCCATATCTGCGCACAATCTCATTGGCGGTATTGTTTTTCTGATCAGCTGCAGCTGCAGCTACAACTGAAGGCACGAGCGCGGCACATAGTTTCTCCTGCCACTTTCCTCTGCCTCCACCGTACTGGACAATATAGGAGGGAGCGTCGGAGAGCGCCGAACCAAAGTCGCCGTCGTCGGTCACCTCGGTAAGTCCAAACTGAGCGCGAATCGCAGCACTTTGGGTAGCATTGCGCTGGGACAGCACTTTGTCCACGGTCTTCACTGCACTGTTCAGTGCTTTTGAGCACGCTTCCGGAAGGCCGTCTCCCACTGCCACATCGTATTCATAGAAATCCGATTTTGCTCTAGAGCATGAGTAAAGCGGTGCTAGCTGCCATGTGCAATTACTTTACAGGTGCGGAGGACGAGTAAGCGGCATGCACAAGCGAAGGATAGCGCAGCCGCATCCAAGCTGCCAAATTGCCAGAATAGGATCCGCCAACTACCACCCATTTTGGGCGTGGACCAACGTTCGTTTGGAACTTCATGGTCTGTATGATGTACGCCATGTCAGCCAGCGACTGGCGGACTGTCAAGAAACGCATGTTCTCGGTTGAGAAGTCTGGCACAGGCATAGATTGGCCATAATAGCGGTGTTCCATAGCAACGATCAAGCCATGCGTGTCGCGAGCAAGCTCGTCCAGATGCCCTTCCAACGCCCAGGACTGCAGCTCGCTCTCGCCCGCGTTATATACTATCGTGGTTACGCGTGGAATGACAACGCAGTGCCGACATACGGTAAATCGGGCCACCCATCTGGAAATGCTTGGACCTAAGAAAGTAGCGCTGAGAAAAGGTGGTCCTGTTTTCGGAAAAGTGGTCCACACGCTGTGGTATGCCATGCGCGTTGTGAGACGCGATTGTAGTGCGGCAAGCATACCTGGTCGAATAGCAGGTACGGAATGTCCTCCTCAGTGGCATCAAGATTGCTGGTGAACTTCTCTCGACTAAGCGTGATGAATTGGCCGCGGCAGACGGTGAAGGACATACAGTTCGTTTTGGAAGATGTTTCGTAGACGGATGTTCTGGCTGGTGGCGCAACACGTCGCCCCCAGCATCAACGCAACGAAAAGAGAAATCAGCATTGAAGAGCGGGTGTTTTCGTTAAGAAGTAGAGAATGGAATGGGCGGACGTGGGGTGGTTGAACGGGCGTTACGGAAGTGTGGTGGGAAAGTGGAGGCGGCGTGAGGAAAGTGAGATGAGACGAGACGCGTCGATCGGCTGTCCTCGTTCGTCGCGCCAACGTGGAATTCCATTCACAGACGTTCATGGATTTTGGGCTGGAACGCGTTACTGTGCTGCTCGAGCACTTCCACTCGCCGCAGAAAGCATTACGCGTCATCCACATCGCAGGCACGAACGGCAAGGGTGCAACATCCGCGACAATCGCACACCTCCTGCGTCCGCAATACCGTGTTGGCAGATTCAATTCACCCCATTTTCTTCACCCACGCGATGCTATTCGCATCGACGAGACGGCCGTGGATCTAGTCTACTACTCCGAGCTACAGCTGGTGGTGGATACAGCCTGTGTGCATACGAAAAATCCAGCCACATCCTTTGAGCGCCAGGTCACCATCGCGTTTCTGGCGTTCACCGGGTTTGGACGTGCGAGCGAGGAGTACGAGAAAACGTTTCCGCTGGATGTCGTTGTTGTGGAATGCGGGCTGGGTGGCCGATTAGACGCTACCAACGTTTTCTCCTCACCGCTGATATGCGTTATCACCGCTCTGTCGCTCGACCATACTGACATACTGGGTGAGACGATCGAGGAGATCGCAAACGAAAAAGCAGGCATCATCAAGCGTGGGACAATTGTCGTTCTAGGACCGCAAAAGTACGATGCTGCTCGCAAGATGATACACGATCGTGCTTTGGAACTCGAATGCGTAGTGATTACTGCACGCCGGCCTATGCAACCCTCGCTCACCTGTCTCCCCGCAGAACCTGCCAGCTTTGCTTACGACAGTGACACCGTTGTTTGCCCCACGCTTGGACTTGGGTGTAGTGGTATACAACTTGAAAACACTGCAGTTGCAATGGCTGTTGTCGATGCGCTACGGCAGTACCATGGCCATTCGATCCCGCGAGATACCATTTCAGAGAAACTCGCGTGCGTTCAACACCCCGGAAGAATGCGCTCTTTTGTGAGCAGCCGTGGTGTTGCGTATTTCATTGATGGCGCACACAACCTTGACGCGGCACACGAGCTGACCATGTTTCTGCGATCTTCTGGCAGGCGCAACCTGGTATGGGTGCTTGCAGCAAGCGACAAAAAGGGCGTGCACAACATTTTGGCAGCACTCAGTGTAGGTGTAGGAGCTGCAGTGGCAGCTACTCAGTTCACGCCTGTGATTGATATGCCGTGGGTAAAGCCAATCGCGGCGCCTACATTGTTGGAAATGGTGCAGACGATCTACCCGAAACACGGTGCCATAGAAGCATTTGCACAGCCGGCTGATGCACTTGATTGGGCGAGCAAACAAGCGCGTGACGACCAGACAATTGTTGTCACTGGCAGCTTGTATCTGGCAGCGGATGCATTCCGTATCCTTCACATCCCAATGGATGGATAACTAGATGCGACACACGGGATTGAACACTCTTTTTTACATGCAGTGCTTTTGTAGTTTAGCACAATGTCCGCTTCCTGTTGGCGGTATTGGCGGATGTGGCTTGTTTGCTTGACATCCAGGTCTATCAACGCAATAGTATATCCAATGGAGACCTGACCCACCCGGATTCTCTGCAAAGGAAGGCTTGTGTCGGCAGTGAAGGCAATCATCACCGAACAGTCGCGCAGTGTACGTGACAATGCATACTCGAGCAGTACGCGCTGGCTCACTGACAGCGGCACCTAGTTTTCCCGACCGTTATTCGTGAGCGAACCAGGGTGTGCTCTCACCTCTGCAAATGGATCTTGCAGTCCACGCATCACATGCTGCCATACATCTGGTCCGTGACCTGACAACGGACCGCCACTGGATGCATCGTAGACACGAGCCACTTCGTCAATGCCAAAGCAATCGAGCCTAGTGATGAGATCCGCGAGTTTGTTCAAAACACCATCCTGTTTCAGCGTTACGGCCACGAGATGTTGAAACTCGTTCAGTAGCTCCTACACCAATACATGTGTATATGCTGCATGCGTATGTGCGACGCTTTCGATTACCGCGTCTTCACTCGTAGAGCCTGGCAGCAGGCTACGAATGGCGGCAAGCAGCTGATGGCTCTGCGGCTACGAAAAAAGAATGCCGTGTCATCAGCTGTGTCATGGTGGCCACTTCACCTCCATTGACTCTCCATCGGCCCATAGTTTCAGATTGTTTTGCGGACACTCCCATAGTGCCCTTAGCGCTGTATGCATTCGCTGCGGATCCATTGAGTAAAGATCGATCGGACAGTATGAAGACACGCTCGTGACTTTCTCCTGCTTCAGTTTCCACTGCTGCTGCATACAGTAAAGACAGGTGGGAGAGCAGGTTGCCGCTAGTCCCCATTTTGGCTGTGCATCGATGTGGTCATGACAGTGCACACGCGGCAGTGGACACCTTGATTTCCACTGCCAGCCACGACGCAGCAGCGTTTGGCGCAGTGTGATCGGGCATCAAGTAGGCCGTTGCATCCACCGCCAGTGGGGTTTGACGAAAGGACGGGCGTAGTTCTGTTGCTGCGCTTAGAAGTGCCTGTGAAAACGATGGAGCCAGCTCGATTGGCTCCTACTCGTTGAGACGCGCCACAGCCCTGAACTCACAATATCATCGATTGCGTATCCAGGCAGCAGGAGTGTGGCAAGTGCGTGGCGCAGTGCCAGTTCATTGGCAACAAGATTCCCACCGGCCTTGCGTACGCGCAGAACGTTGCCCGTTTTCTGACCTCACCCGTTACTCGTGTTCATCGGCATTGAAGCAGCGGCATTTACAGCGCAACGGAAACACACATTGGCGTTTCCCTCTGATTTGTAGGAGTAATCGTGGGCGTTCATGCTGCGGGACTGCTTTATCGACGCTCAATGAGTGCGCAGTTTGTCGCAATCTTCGGCGGCACGCGTGGCATTGGATTCGCAACGGCGCAATACTACGCGGCACAAGGAGCACGTGTGGCGATTGTGGGGCATGACGAGGGAACGGTCGCCAATGCAATAACGCTGCTTCGGAAGGGAACGCGCCAACTGCACGCCGCGTTCGTTTGTGATGTGCGCAGCGAGACGCAAGTAAGCGATACGTGTAAAGTACGCGTTTGTGCTCATGTTGCGTGTGCTTAAAGCAGCGTAGGAAGTGCTCAAGCTTGGCGCAGTGGACGTGCTGATCAATTCTGCTGGAGTGTGCCGGAATATGCTGTTGCTTCGTAGCAACGACAAGGACACGCGTGCAATCATAGACACCAATCTGCTGGGCACCATTTACACTTGCAAGCACATGCTTCCGGCGATGATAAAGAACCGGAAAGGTGAGTGCGTGCACTTCTCGGCACCAAGCGAGCTGAAGTTCTGCGACAGGCGTCATTATCAATGTGTCCAGTGTGGTCGGATTGACGGGAAATGCCGGGCAGTCTGTGTACGCTGCGTCCAAAGCAGCGATTATCGGTATGCCCCACTACACATCGTCTCACAGCTAGGATTTACCAAGTCGTTGGCTAGCGAGGTTGCGGCAAAGGGAATAGCAGTCAATGCCGTTTGCCCTGGTCTGATAGAGACCGATATGACCAAGAGTTTGTACACCCGCACGATCGTGGTGTTTCTAAACCACGCAGCTCTCACGCGAGAACAACGCACCAAGATTCTGGACAGAGTTCCGATGCAGCGAATAGGCCTTCCCGAGGTATGTACTCTCCCCTGCTTAATGTTCCTAATGAACATTCCTAAAGGATGTGGCAAACACCATTTATCAACTGGCACACACGCGCTATGTCACTGGCCAGGTATGGTACGCCGTGTGTTTCAGCCCTTACCAGAGTGTAGGTTCTGGCAGTCGATGGTGGGCTATCCACCGGAATCTAGTTGCCAAAGCGCCATACGAGCCCTGGGTAAGGGCGAGGGGAGGTCCCAGGGTCTCACGAAACCTCAATGCTCGCATGGCGTCTCTGGCGTGTGTCGCGCCATCTCAGCGGATCAATATGGGCACCTATCTCTCTGCAGAATACATCTCTTGTCTTGCTCAATGCATGTATTCCTCTATACATACCACAACACGCCTCGTACTCCTCCCACCAAGCATAGGTGGCTCAGTGCGCTGTTTCGAGCCACTTATTGCGTTCACAAAGGCCCACGCATCAGCACTACGTATGGCATCTTTCTGCTACAGCACACATGCGCTTTGCCAGGCGGAATGCAGCGGAGCAGAAGCGCCTGTGCCACTGTATCAAACCGCTTCTTGAAAAGAGTGCAACAGCCAAATTTTTTCACGAATGCCAGCAGCGGATCCATTCTTCGCCAAATCCTCAAATGGCCCGCGCAAACGGAAAAACACCCCCTCACATACCGCCAAAGATGGCGGTACACGCAAAAGGAAAACAGATCAAGAGGAGATAGAGAGTGAAAGCGAGTCCGACGCAGCATCCTCTGAAGAAGATGTTGACGACCTGCTGGCCGCTGAAGAGCGCGAAACCGCCGCAGAGAAACGATTACGGCTGGCGAAAAAGTACATCAGCGATATGTCCAACGAACTGCGTAAGTGACGCTGTGTCTGGTCGTGTACTCAAGCCGTCGCTTCTAGCGGCAGGAGAGTTTGACGCAGAAGATGTGGATCGCGAGCTTTTGGCTGATCGGCTACGCGATGACGCTGTATGTTCCCTTCCCCATGGATGCTCATGCTTCAGGCTAAGCGTGAATAGATGTTGCTGCAAGGAAAAGCACAGCGGGTGCTTTGTAACGAGCTGGATATCGTCACAGCAGCGGAGACACACCTGTTCCGCGGCCATCAGCTTTCCGTGACATGCCTAGCGATCTCCAAAGATGGAATGTACTTATACACAGGCTCAAAAGATGGCGACATCATAAAATGTAGCTTCGTCAAGCGCAGTTGCAGCCGCTTACTGATGTGCAGGGAATTTGAAATCCGGGCTGCGAGTGCATACACTACGAGGCGGTCGCAAAAATAACACTGCGTTTGCCGGACATACCGACCATATCCTTGCGCTTGCACTCAGCTCCGACGATAAATTCCTGGTAACGCGTGGTAACGCGGTGCTGACTAACCAACACGCGCAATAATGCTAGGCCAGCGGTAGCCGAGACAAGCGAATCATGATTTGGTCTGTTGAAGACAACAGCTGTATCACCACGTTCAAACATCATAAAGATGCTGTGTCGGTGAGCGTTTACACTGCGTCGCGTAGTGACGGTGCAATCGTCGTGCAGGGTTTGGCATTTCGAAAAGGAAGCAATCAGCTGTACTCCGCGTCGCTGGATCGCTCCGTAAAACTATGGAACATCGAACAAAGCTCTTATATAGAAACACTGTAGGCGACTGCTTCTCCGCTGTGGGTGCAAATGGGTGTAGCTTCGGGCACCAAGACACCATCACCGATATAGACACGCTGACCCGAGAGCGTTGTGTGACGTCTGGCGGTCGCGACCGCACCGTACGATTGTGGAAGATTGCCGAAGAGTCACAGCTTGTGTTTCGCGGTGGCACGGACGACAGCTCAATCGACTGCATCACAATGATCAACGAAGAAAACTATGTGTCAGGCGCCGAATCAGGGTATGGCTGCGACAGCACACCAGTGCGTCGGCGTTTGCTAACCCCGCGTGCAGAGCCATTTCCCTGTGGAATGTCAACAAGAAAAAGCCCGTGTATACAGAAAAGCATGCGCATGGCTTTGACACGGTGTCGAACACCGCGTACTGGATCACTGCTGTGTGTGCGCTCAAATACGCGGACGTGTTCTTCTCTGGTACACTTGCTGTGTGCTTTCGTGCGACATAACATTTCTTTCCAGGTTCTTGGAATGGTGACGTTCATGTATGGCAACTGACGAAAGACCTGCAAAGCTTTTCGCGCATCCACTCTTTCCCTATGGTAGGCAGTTGTGGCTGATGGAGTCGTGGCTGGTGGAGTCATGCTGATCGTCATCAGGCGGGTGTGGTTAATTGTATTCGCATTGTGGAACACACCAACCAGTCTGAGTTTACACTGGCAATCGCTATTGGCCAAGAACACAAACTAGGACGATGGAAACGCGTAGCATCTGCCAAGAACTCCACACACTTGTTCAAGCTAGTCCGAAATAAATGAAATCTCCTTCCCATATACATTCTCTTTCGTTAAGCTATTTAAGCACGTCTCCGGTCACAGGATCTGTGTAGGAACTCGCGGGCCGCAAGATCTCGGCCAAAGCAAACGTCTTTCGCTTACTAATGGGACGGCACGCTTCGATACGAACCACATCTCCAACCATGGCGGTCTCGTTCTCATCGTGCACCAGATACTTCTTGTGCTTTGTGATCATCTTGCAGAGCGGAGTGCTGCATTAGCATAGACGGTGGCATCCAGGAACAAAGCGCACCTTCTTCACTACCGGATGCAGCAGCTGCCGCGATACAGAAACCTTTGCGGTTTTTTGCATTGCAGTGCCAACCACAAGACCGACGAAGTTCTGTCGCATCGTTTGTCCTGCAAGCGTAGTGAATAAGCGAGTTGTGAGGATCAACTTTGATCGACGCGTGACGTTGCAAACCCAGCGTGCCAAAACACGTACCGGCACATGCAAAAGAAAATGGCTTCGTCACGGTGGCCGACCCGTAAGGGTCGGCACACATCACATCAAATCAAATCAAATCATATAATGGCGGTTCTTGATTTGATTTGCATTCTGGCAGGTGTTTGCATGTGTGCCATGCTCGTGGGGGAAGAAGGAGGGAGGAGAAGGGGGAGGCAGAGACAAGGCGTGTTTGCATGTCACAGCGTCATAGGCACTCCTATGTTCCCATAGCTTGCCCAAGGGGCGGTGTATTGCGGCACATCCATCGCCGCCACCGCCACCATCACCACCACCATTACAACTACCAAATAGACAGGCGAAACACTCGCAGCCATCGCCCGCCACAGCACCCACCACTACCCGCCGTTATTTGCACGATTAGAGTTCAGATAATGCAAATCAAATCAAGATCTGCGCAAATCAAATATGGAGGGTGCCGCAAATAACTCGAGCTTGACTTGATGTGCAAGTTTAGCAGACAAATCACACATTTGTGCCGACCCCCTAATTGCAGTTGTGGTGTCAGAGTGCTGAAAGTAGCATCTGCGTAAATCCTTTTGGTCGTTGACGCGAACGATGTTGTTTTAGGGGACGCCCCGTGATAAACGGATCATCTAACAGCTGAGATGCTGTTGGTCTCGCGTGTCTTTTCAATGGCCATAGCATGCTGATCACCAGGTGCTGGGCCTCCGCTGAAAGATCGAAGAGCGGATTGTTCTGCGGATGCTTGGCGACAAAGCGAATGTGAACAAGCGGATAGCCTCCTGTTAGGAGCAGATGCGTCATCAGACCCAGTTCGTGTATGTCCTTGGAATACACATTTAGTTGCTGTGGTGCTGCGTTCAGAGGAGCCGAGAAGGTGTTGTCGGAGGGGAGCGGAATGGTCGGTTCGACTATCTTGCTGCCACTGAAGTCGCATAGTTTGGGCATCAACTGCTGGAGCTGGTGATCATAGACCAGCAGAATATCTAGGTTGTGTGTTAGCTACATGTCTGTCACACAGCACACACTTACTGCCTGCATGCAGATCGTTGTGGATGACGTGGTGTTCATGTAGGAACGCGAGGCCTGCACCAGAGACGTGTGAGCAGCTGCTGGATGCATACACGGTGCTTCACCTTCAAGTATACCCTTGATGATGGGACGAGCGTGTTGCTCGGTGGCAACGTGTGGCGAAAGCTGAGTGATGAAATGACGCAGTGTGCCAGCTGGCGCATATTCCATAACATACGCACCCTTTTCCGGCAATGCTGTCAACAGCTGCACGACATGGGGTGACTGAATGCGTCCATCTTTGTCGACGGGAAGGTGCTGTAGCATGGGTGAGCAGTTGTGCAGAACAGAGGGTGTGAGCACTGACCTTCAGGATGTGTATTTCGTCTATGATCGTGTCGATGTGGTCTTTGTCCTTCGCCAGCTTGAGTGCACCAAGCGTCTTTGTATGCGGGTTCCATGCTTTGAACACGCTACCGACGGCTCCCTTGCTGATGAGAGGGCCCTGCCACCACCCCTCGCCAACCGCGGTGGCATCTCTGATCCAGGAGGGCGGATCGGCGGAAAGGTTTTCCGCGTATTTAAGCGCGCTGAAGGGCGAAGGCGGAGCGGCTAGCGTGGAGGCGTGTGTAGCAACATCACCCTTGGGAAAGAAAGGAACGACAGCGGAAAGGGCATACAGTGCATACGACAGCAGCAGCAGCAGCAATCGCAAGCAAACAGACATACAGAACCAGCGACGCAAGGCAGCGATAAGGCACAGACACGAGGCAGCGCCGCTTGCGATGTAGTTGCACTTCCACAGCCACGTGGTGTGAGACAGAATGCGTGGCGGTGTGTCAACAACAGCGTGTGCCAGGAAGCATCTTCGCTGTGCTCCAACCAGAGCATTGCTGCTGCAGCCGTTGGCCACACACACACACGCTCCTGTTCATCGATGCCCCTCCTTCGTCGACTGGCACAGCCGTACTTCATCGCCAACACCGTGCTTGCTTGTATCGTGCCTTTCATCCGATGCCTGCCGTCATCGAGCGCAGTGCTGTTTCCCACTGCACGAAGCGCATTGAGTATGCAGACGGTGTGTGCATGCCTCCTCCCCGCCTCTTCCCTCCCTCCTCCCAAACTAACCTGCTATGCACAGGAGGAGACACAGCTAGCAACCCTCTTTCTATTTCTTGTCGGCGTGAAGGTGAAGAAGTCGTGCTGTGCTGAAGAAGCGCTGGACCACCTCTTGCTCTACCTGAAACTGCTCACGCTTTACATCCTGTACCAACACACGAGCCTGATTGTCGTCTGCAGCTACGTCGTGCTATGGGCAGGTACGCATCACGGCCCTCTGTTGTCCACCGCTACAGCGCACTTACGGTGTAGGCGTGTTTGTCGCTTTACCATTGCCCCCATACACCGAACAGTCGCGTGTTCAGCATCTGACCGAGGAAACAGCCCTGGCTGCTGTAGCACGCACCAAAGCCCATCCGCTCCACACAGTGGTGCTGCACTTTGCCGCTGACTGGTCGCCCACATCGCGCTATTTCGATGCAGTGTTTGCCACACTTTCCAACCAGTACGTGCACCCGTCGCCACCACCGCCACCACCACCACCGCACTGCTGATCCACACCTGCCACGCTAGATACGCAACGGATCACCTCACTTTTGGTAGGCGCAGCAGTTGCTGGCTCCCAGTCGCTGGCTCCCAGCGCCTCCGCTCACCACACCCCCTTCCTTCCTTCCTTCCCCCCTTAGCCACCGTCAATGTAGATATGTGTCCCGAGCTTGTTCGCGTGTTCAAAATCAATACGGCAGCCACAGGATTTGGCATACCAGCAGTGGTGTTAGTCCAAAAGGGTGCGGAAAAGGCGCGGCTGCCTGCAACTACAATGATCGGAGAATTCGCATGGGACCATTCTCTGGTAGTGTAGCGCGTGTGCTGTTGCCTCCTTTGACAAACGTGTGTGTATAGGAATCTGTGGTGACCGCATTTAGACTGGAAGACCCACTGGCACCAGTCAAACTGTAGCACTACAAATATAAAGGCAGAAGACACACGCATATGCTAAAATATTGTTTATGCTATCGTACACGATCCTGGAGCATAGCGGTGTTGTTGTTGTTGTTGCTGGTGTAGTGCTGATGATGGTGGTTGTTTACGCCCCAGTGCCTCCAGATCTGCCTCTACCTGTGTGTCGCCGTTCGCGTGCATCGCTTGATAGTGCGACCCCACCTTCTGCATCCACTCCTCCACCTCTCGCTCCACCTCCTCTTCTCGGCCCTCTCGCTCCGTATCTGCCTTCTGCAGCAAGCGCTGCATCTCAATCAGCGACATCTCGATCCATCGGCCAAGCTCGCCGCTCCGTCGCCCACTGCTGCAGATATTCACGTAGATGTCATGGTCATTGACCATATACGCAAGCCCATAGCCGTCGGGAACCACTTCGCCCCAGGCATACGCTGCAAACACGGGGTCAGACACTTGGGAAGTGCTGAGCGTCCAGTGCGTGGAAAGCGTATACAGCGGGTCCCGGAAAAGCGCTGGCACGGGCATGCCGAGTTCCTTCGCTTGCAGCCTTAGCCCGAGCAAATGTCGATCGACGCCACCACCATCCGTGGCCAACGCTGTGTTCTTGGAGTGTACGCCAATGGCTCGGCGCAGAAGCGTGGCACGCTCTGCAATGCCTAGATTCGGCGAGCTTCGGTCGTTGTCAATGCCGCTAGGGAGGGCAGCATGTTCCCCCATACTGATGACCCAGGCCAAACTCTCCAACGACACGCCTCGACACGTGTCCGTGCGTCCGCATCGAAACTTCCGCGTGGCTGTGCTCTCGTATGTAGCACGAACAGTGCCGTACATTTGGTAGTAAGCAAACTGGAAAGCCATCTGTACATACGCGTCGGGTGAGCATTTGAGCTTCTTGATCGCCGCTTTGCCATAGCCGGTGTATCGAAGCACAAAAATGTCTCGTTGCGCGGCCTGGGAGGCGTGAAACGCTTTTGCAGCCTCCACTGCTGTGCGCAGTTCGTCGTTCAGCTGCACATCGAGTGCCTCGAGTGGAACAAGAGGCTTGTCATCGCGAGTATGGTCATCGCGAGTATAGTCATCGCTCGCAGCGGTTTCTAAGGAGAGCGTTGGTAGTGAAGGATCGTTTTCAGCGAGCAGGATGGCGTCACGACACACACGGCCAGTGGAAGTGCCGTCGGTGAGCGAGTGCTCGCCGTTGAAACCTGCCCGTCCATTTGCGAACACGATCAGCTGCATGGTTTTGTCGAAGTAGCGAGACCCGGGCTCGTAAGAATGCCAACAGCCTCGCGAGAATTCTTGGTCGGTGGTGGGACTAGATGCGTCGAGGCAAAGTAAAAAGGCCGACGATTTTAGTTTTGCAAGGTGCGTTTCGTTCGACGGGTGTGCTTGCAAGAGTTTCTGATGGTTCTGGAAGGAGGAAAGGAGGGACGAGGTGAGCAATGTGATGGGAGGGTGGCACGTCGTCAAGAGCACCTACTTCCAGCCATATATCTCGATGCATTGTGGTAAGCGCACCCCAACCTGCATGCTGATCTGCTGCATCGCACGCTGCACTTGCCATACGAGACACACGATGCAGCTGGCTAAGGCGTAGAGAGAGGGGAGATAAGCATACGATGTACAGTATACGGCACACAAAGGACGAGCGAAGGTGCAGGTTACCGGTAGATATCCAGAGTGGAAAGCAGTGCGCCATCTGATCCAATGACATGGAGGATGTAGAAGCGTCCGTTTACCACAATGGCAATATAGTCGGTGTGTTCCAATCCGTATTCACGCGTAATGTCCTTGTGAGGGTGAGGCTCGCGACACACGTTGAAAAGGTGCTGGTATTGGTCCATGCACAAAGCTACCCCGCGCACAGCATCCGCTGTAAAAGACCCGCTAGTGTGATGACCGTGGTAGTGGCAGTGGCAGCAACAGCAGCAGCAGCAATAGCAACAGTACAGCAACCCGTTCAGTATAGAGACAGGGAGCGGGAGGGGAGTACGTTTGGATGTGCTGACGCACTTGCAAAAAAGCACGCGTTAAAGCGGCAGCGCGTGCGAGCTGGGACCATTGACCTCGTGGATCCTGGCGAAAACCGAAGCAGTAGTTGACGCAAAAGCACAGACTGTCTCTGGGGAGAAAGTAGGCGGTGTCGTTCCACCAGGCAAGGAGCCAGCTAGAGGTGTGGGTAGCGTCGCGGCGTTGCTCGAGGTGGTGTTGCAAGAGCGGACCCTCGTTCAGGAGAAAGTCCTGAACAAGCTGTTCGGTGCGCTGGATAGATAGTTCGGGGTGTGCGTGGATGAGGGGTCGTACGGAGTTGAGGTAGCGGGTGAGAGTGAGGGACAGAGGCGGGATGGGCAGGAGCGGGGGGGCAGCCATTTCTCTGCACGGCGCTAGTGTCAAGCGCGGCAGGAGCGGAACAGAAGCGAGAGAAGTGTTGCAGTGTGTTTGTGTGTGTTTGAGCGGATGATTCCCTCGGCGAATGGATGGATGTTGCCGTCAAGGACGATCAAGTCCGCAGACGGGAATCGAGAAAAGCTTGTTCACGCGTTCACACGTGGTGGTGTGGTGTGGGTTGATGCGACAGCTGCGTGCATGAAAGGGAATGGCGTCCTGTCACACTCCACCACTATAGGTACAAAAGTGTGTAGTAATGTGAAGAAGGAAGGGAAGGGAAGGAGAAGGAGAGGGAAGAGGCAAGGGAAAGGAAGAGAAGAGGCGGTAGCTACATTGGCCGAAATTGACGGCGTGCCTTCATTTCCTGTACGCGTCGCTTATCTTCTTCAAAACGCAGGCGCAATTCCTTCAATTCTACACGGCGGTGTGAGCAGCGTAGGCGGGAGCAAGGTGCGGGACACTCACCATCACGTTTGTTTTCACGCTGCTGGAAGCGATAGAAGTTGAGCAGTTCCTTCTTCTGAGACGGTGTGTGGGAGGCGTCAGGACCACGCGCCACACTGACGGTGGCGACACCGTCGGTGGCCGTGCCACGGCGACCAGTCTTCTTAGTGACGAGAATGAAACCATCTTCGTCCGGCTGGTTGTGACGACCAGTCGCTTCTTTCAGGTCGTCCTGAGCACGCTGCTGATACTGTTGCACAGCCATGTCAGCAGCCATCTTAAAATGGGTGTAGCTGGGTCGTCGTTGCCGATGGATGGCCATGTATCCTACGGGAGGGAGGGGGGAGGGGTGTGAGAAGCGTGTATGCGAGGGAAGGAGTACGATCAAGACCGCATGGCACGCTTTCGGGATGATCAGGGAGTTCGCGTGCACGCTTTGTCAGTTTCATAGCATTGTCTAGTGCAACAGGTTCTAAATAGGTCACCGTCCCCTGCAGGGTAGGGGTTTTCCACAAGGAGGAGGAGGTGGTGGTGGTGGTGATGGTGGCGGCGGTGTCGTCTGACACGTCGACGGCAGATGCAAAGCACACGGACTCTATGCGACCACACCCTTCAAACACGGCCTTCACCTGTGCGACGGTGGCGTCGGCAGGCAGGTTGGCGATGAACAGGGTGCGCTTGTTGTCGCTGGAAGGGAGGCTGTGCTGCTTGAAGTAGATGTGGTGGACGGCGGCAGGCGCACCCGCCACGCACGGCGCGACGTCGAGGGGCAGCACGGCGTAGTGTTTGACGACATCCAGCAGCGGCTGGCGAGGCGGCTTGGGCGTGGAGTGGGCACGGTGTTTTTTGGCAGTCGGCATGCTGGCAAACGACGGCGACACAAAAACAGCCAGCGACTGCTAAAACACACTGCCATATGCGGACACAAGCCAAGGCGGCCGCCGCATCCCCGCTTGTCCTTCTTGGCCGTTCTGCTCGCTGTGCCACTGGCTGAGAAACAACGTGTGTGTGTGTGTTTGTGTGCGTGGAATCGGACGCATTGCAATTGCTGAGTGTGCTATATAATCGTGCGACGTGATGCTTCTTCTTCAGCTGTGTGTGCTGGTGGCGAGCGTGCTGCTGCTGCTGCTGCCGTCTCCTGGTCTAGGCTGGCGCCGCGGATGGCGCGGACGTCGCTCGTATGGAGGCTGGGACGGAGGTGCTTGCATGGACAATGGTCCGCAGAACCGTGATGACGGGCGGTGGTCAGGCAGACACAGACACAGACACGGGTGTAGTCAGCCAGGCGACTGGCAGTTAAACGACTGGCAGCCAAATGATTGGCATCCAACCGAGTCGAGTGTTATGCCAGAGCAGCCGCAAGAACCAGAGCAGCCGCAGCAGCCAGAGCAGCCAGAGCAGCCACCACCACAACAACAACCAGAGCAGCCACAACCGCCACAACAACCAGAGCAACCACAACAACCAGCTTCTTCCGCTCCTCCCGCCTCTTCTACTGCCGCCATATGCTCCGAAGACGAATTCAACAAGGCACTCGTATTCTCCACGTATCCATCTGCTCCAGAAAAGTACCACGCGTTCCTGGAGGCTGCTGCAAAGGCCGGCATCACAACTAAGCTGGAACTTGCTATGTTCATGGCGCAGCTATGCAAGGAGTCGGTCGGTCTCACCAAAATAATCGAAGACAAAGCCCTCAAGGGCCAGTGCAAAGGCGACTACGTATCTGCACAAGATCCGCCCAACAAAGAGTACTACGGTCGTGGCTACATCCAGCTCACCTGGGGATGCAACTACAAGCAGGCCTCACAAGATCTCTACCACAACGATGATATCTACCAGCATCCAGAGAAAGTGGCTCAGGACGACCGCATCGCATGGGATGTCACCGCGTGGTTCTGGAAAACAAATGTGCACCCCATCATCTCCGCCCAGCCCACAGAGTTTGGTCTTACTACCAAGGCCATTAATGGTGCGCTTGAGTGTGACAATGAAAAGGGTCACGAGGCTGCTAAGACACGCTACCAACTGTTCGTGAACACTGCCAAGGCCTTCAATCTGCCGCCTGACGCTGCACGGGAAAACGGTTGCTATCCGGTTGGCAACTGAGCAAAGGAGAGTACTTATTTCGTGTCTAATTATTTCTTGTTGCTTGTGTTTGATGGAATGTACACTATTTATTGATAATGATGGGGTCGCTCTTTTATGACATGTCTTGTTGCTCGGTTGCTAATGAAACACTATTCAACCAATTCAACTGAATGTGTTCACGCTCACACTTCCATCCACACTCACACTCACACCCCTTCTCTCCTCCCTATTCTCCCCTCGCTTGGGGCGGTCATCTCCAGCCAGTAAGCACTTCATGGCCAGCAGTCACACCCCCTCGGCGTGTACCCCCACCCAGTCTTGGCATGTCCGTTTCGCTCGAAGTGGTGTACGCGTTGCACGACTTCACGGGCGAGAATGAAGATGAAATATCCTTCAAGTCCGGCGAGCCTATCATTGTGCTGGAAAGGGACGACCAATACTGTGATGGCTGGTGGGAAGTAGGTCATCCCCTGCCATCCCCTCCCCTCTCTCACCCTCCCCCTCCCTCACTAGGGCGAGAACGTATACGGCGATGTCGGGCTATTTCCCTCCAACTATGTAGACCTCTCGATGAGGTGCGGGCAAGGCGCAAATAGCATAACGCTCAGTCAGCGTACCTCAGCGCCCCCCTCCTCCTCTTCCTCCTCCTCCGCTGCTTCCGTCAACACTGTCGAAGAAAACAACTGCATTCCCAAGGAACCGGCACTGAAACCCACCAGTGTCCTCCACGCTGACGACGACAGTATGGAGGAAGTGAACTTGACCAGTCCGCGACACACTATCGTTGAGTCTGAGCCGCCGCCGCCGCCTAGCAGCACCGACAAACCTGTCGTCTCACCATCCGCTGAACTACCCGCATTCAT
Organism: Cochlonema odontosperma; assembly: GCA_004114315.1. Lineage (NCBI taxonomy): Eukaryota > Fungi > Zoopagomycota > Zoopagomycetes > Zoopagales > Cochlonemataceae > Cochlonema > Cochlonema odontosperma. The sequence goes on along the minus strand of QZWT01000118.1, from coordinate 5,478 downwards.
CGTCGGTGCACCCATTCCAGTCAGTCCGCCAGCGCTAGCACCTTTGTCAGTCGCTCTGTCGCCGGCCGTAGCCTCTCGTTCAACAATCGCAGCCCCGCATCCAACTGCCCTGACACACTCCATCCATACCTCAGCCATCGATCCTGTGGTCACCGAATCTCCCCGCATCTCTATCGAAGCACCACCAAACACCTTGCCAAGCAATCCCGCCCACTGGGACATCGACCAAGTATGCCAGTGGCTGCGTGAAACGGGTCTATACAGTGTGGAACGGAACTTCAGAAGTAAGGTTGGCAGCAGCGCTGTGCACACTAACCCTCTCCTCTCCCTTCTCCTGTACACTCTAGCCCACGAAATCACTGGCGAGATCTTGCTTGAGCTAGACTCATCTTCTCTCAAAGAACTAGACATTGCCGCTTTCGGCAGACGCTTTTCAGTCATGCAGCAAATTAAAGCGCTCAAAGAACGCACACACCCTCCCACTACACATCTGCCCACAGCTGTGGTGTCTGCGCCTTCGACTACGCGCCAAACGATGTCGTCGATGGACGAGCCGGATCAGAATTCCCAGCCTGCGTCGTCCGACTCCAGATCGGTCGCGTTGACCGACCGTGATCTTCCGACACATCTGTCTTGGGGCGCGTCGTACAGCTGCGATGACTTTGACGAGCATTCAGTCCGTTCCCGCGAATCCAGCAGCATCCTGTCACACTCGCCCATCGGCATAAGGATCACAGGGGCAGATGTAAGTGTGGGTGTTGTCGGCTCGCATGCTAACAGTGCGCAAGAATGAAAGGCCAAAGAGCGTGGACTCATCCATACACCATCACCGTCATCGCCATCACCATCCACCCGCGGCCGCTGCCACGACTGCCGTTATTCCCGACCGCATAGATGTAAGAAGCATCCTGCTGCAAAAGCGTGAGATACTATGTTGTCCATAGAGCTTGCATCATGGTCATTTAGAACGCTCCCGCTCTGAACGACTGCCGCAACGACGAAAACCGTCTGTGCTCAACAGAATACTTGTAAGCTGCATACGCACATGCTCTCACACACGCATACACACATATTTAACAAAGTGCAAGGAAGTTCGCCTGCGCCACATGAGCCACTCTGTCGCGACCGGTGCAACCACAAGCTTCACCATCAAACCCACCGCACCACCCTCCAGCGACCTGCCTTTGATCATCAGACAGCCAGATCGCCAAGGCTGGCTGAAAAAGTTGACGGACGGACACATGCGTGTCTGGAAACGCCGATGGTTTCTTCTGAAAGACAGCTTTCTGTACTCTGCCAAGAGCCCGAATGAGCAGTATGCAAAGCTTATTTGCTCGCTGGATGGGTTCCGTATCCTGTCTGATCCGGACATCCATACCGGAAACTTCGGGTTCAAATTGTATCAAGCAGATACCGTCATCTCCCTTAGCTCCAATATGGAGGACGAGGCGCGGCAATGGATTCGCGCGATCATGAAGGCGACGATTGGGCGTGATGAGAAGGGTAACCGTTTGTCCTCGCCCTTTCTTCTCCCCTCGCTGTGGCGGCTCATTGTTGCACATTAGCTCCGGTGACCTATTCATGCAATGTCGCAACCATTCCGTTGTCGGTGGCACGAGAACTGCAACCGCGTCCACCGTCGAAGTTCTACAACGAATCGCGGTCCACTCGACCACGACTCATGGCTGCCGAGAAAATGCCATCTATGTCTTCGCTTCCGAACAGTTTTAAAAGCGCTCGCGTTCCGTCCCGGTCTCCTGCTCCTAGTGATCTGCGACCACTGAAAAGACAGAACAGCATGCCCGACTCGTTGCGCCGTGCTTCCAACGAGTACCAGCCGCCGGTCTCGACGAGCCTGGATGACGATGTGCCTGCAGGACAGCGTGTCAGCGGTCTGTTTCGTCTCAGCGGTGATCGCTCTGCAAACAACGAGGACGTACGTCGCATGCAGTTTCATAGCACAGAACTGTCACAGCCCACCGAGCTTGTAACACAATCTGACGACGAACAACAGAGGATGCGCTTTAGTGTCATGTCACGGCTTAGTCGATCGGTCGAAGATGGTGGGCTAAAGCGCGTGAGTGCCAGCCAACGACAGAGTTTTCTCCCGCTAACCTTCGTGAACGCCATGACCACTAAGCGACGAGACAATGTGTTCACGGTCGAGGAAGACGATGAAAGTAGTATTAAGTCACCGGTCGAAACAACATCAGGCGCATTGTCACGCAGCTCTGCTCACGGTCGATCCACGGATGACGCTTATCTTGACACTGAAGTCGACGAAGACGGATTTGTACGTTGTGCGCATGCGTGTGCATATGCGGATGAGAATGTTCTGCTGACGCGAAGGACGGGCGGGCGTCGTGATTGGTAGTCGAAAGCACAGTATATAGACTGGATCAACCGTTACGTTTCGCGAAGGAACATCATAGTACGGAATATTGCGCAGGACCTCAAGGACGGGCGTATTCTTTTGCGGCTCTTGGAACTGCTGGCGCTGTTAAACACCACCGGCAGAACATGGACAGCGAGAGATCGAGAAACCGGGTTCCCCGAACGGGATATGAGAACTGTGCTGCGGTTGCTGGACGAGTTTGGTGCTGACACAAGTGCGATTGATGTACCTGGTAAGCACACGCCGCCACAATGCTATCATGAGTGTGTCTCACACAGCATACGGGGGGGGGGACGACAGCGGCTGTGCAAGGAAACGAGCAGATGTTACTTCGTGTACTGCAATGTATACGGCGTACCTTCCCGCAATCTGTGCCAGCAAGTGTTCGAACCAGCTTATACGGAAATGTTGTGTAGTTCTACATACGTTAGTTGTCTTTATCTTCCATTATCTATGTACTATCTTCAGCCCTCATTTATTAGAGTGCACTTTTGTACGTTTCTAACCGCTCGTTTCGCTCACTCAGAATGTGCATTAGAAAAGCTCACATCTGCCACACTGTATGCAACGGATTCGTTCACCTCGACACGTTGGTTGCTCTTACGATATACTTAGACACAACATCTCTCAGTCTGGCCCTTCTTCTCCGAGTTAGGTGGATCGGCCTGTCGTGCTTAGGAATGACGCCATCAGTACAATCTAAGGCTTCGTGCTTTTGTTCATTTATTCCCGTCTATAGCTTAACGAGCACGCTGCTGCTTCCCTCTCATTGACGTTCTGTGCTTAAATAGGTAGCCGGCCAGCCAGCTATATGCATCCTTCGCTATGCTTTCTTTCTGGGCACGCTGTCGTACAGCGGCCATCCATACAGACCTTCACATATGAAAAAGAAGCAGCACCCTGCATCCTCGTTCCAAACTTATTGCGATGCAATGGGATGTACATTCGCAGATATAAATACAGTGATTGTAACAACGAGCACACCGATCAGTGGTGCTCCACATGCTGTTCGGTGCTGGTGGCGCGGGCGAGCGACAAACTAGCCGAATGTGGGTGTCTCAATGTGACACACTAACTGGCACTCCGTCACCAGTGGCGGTTCACCACTGTAGCCACTAGCGCACACACAACTGCGAGGAGACACACAAACCACACCAACACATTCCGTGTGTGTTTATGCTGCAGAAGATCGCGTGGTTGTAGCTCTGTTGGTGGCACCACTGCCACCATCCCTCTCTTTATGCTGCGACTGCGGTAGCAACAGAGCCTGCCTGCCTGCCCAGTGCGTTTGTCTATGGTCCCATCCACGGCACAGCCTCAGTTCTATCCCTAGTACGCACGCAGGCTGGCTCTGTTCCAGCTCGTGAGCACAGCAACTGAGCTGGGTGCTGCAGCTACTACATCCTCTCTTTCTGCACGGTGTCGTGTTTGAAACAGGATGTGACAGAGGTGTGCAGTGAGGGTGAACGGTGTCAGAAGTGACAACGACGACACAGAGCAGTGGGGGAGAGCGAAGATGGCACTACACGGCAACTGACAAGCAGACAACTGTATTGCACGCTACAAAACACGTTGCTCCCCACAGCGGAACACCTAGTGGATCAGGAAATAGATACCAACCCCGGGGAGATATTCAATTCCATTTCCAAATTCATGTTTCTACACATCAGCAAAGGAGCACCTCTCGCCGCACACATACTATAGTGACAGGCACACGCCTCTCCAGCTGATACCACACACCCTCTGTGTCCGGTTGTCCATCTGGGCGTGGAAACAGAGGGGCGGTGTGGTGGAGATACACGTTGAATGCATCCTGGTTCGTAGCTTCGCTCATTCTCTTGTCCGAGTGGATCAGTATCATCCCACGAGCATTTTTGGCTTGTGCTCTCGCATCACCTATCACAAACACAAACGCATGTGCAGTCAGCCCCACACCCAAACACGCACCCTCGTGCACATACTGAAGGACGTGACCATCGCAGCAGACAAGCGCGGTGAAGAAACTCCATGCTTCTTAAACAGTGCCTGCACATTTCTTGTCGCTGTTGCCACACTCTGCATGTGCGCAATGAGTTGTCACACACACATACACATAGGAAAGGCAGCAGCAGCAGCAGCAGCAAATTGCACGCACCTGTTTCTTCAGTGCCAACGCTTGGAACTCCGCTGCCGCAGACGAATGCTTGCCCATCTGGCCATGCACACACACCTGTTAGCCAACAGCACATACACACACACACACACATGACAATGGCATACCAGGATGTCGATGCTGTTCTACCAGGGTGTCAGCATATAGCACACCACACTACACCACACACTTACCATCAGATCGGTTTGTTTCACATCCAAAGCCAGCTGCTCTATGAGCATAGTTTCGTAAATACAGTCCATGATAGTAGCAAGTGTCACTTTTAGTTCACGGTATATTATATACTCGTTTTGCCCCTCAAAAAATTTGATTGTGGTTGGATGCGTCACCCATTTAGAGTATGCGTGTATGTGAGCATATTGACTTTTGAGAAAAGGATACAGCAAACTTGCTGCCTGACCATTCGGCGGTCTCTTCATCTTTCCCATCTGTGCACGATACTGCTTGATAAGCGTATCGGCATCCTGCAACATCCTCTCCGCATCGATTGCATTTGCAGTCTTTGTCGTCAACTTGCGCCAGCTTCTTCCAATAACGTCGTTGTGTCGTCGTTCGTTTTCAACATAGAGTATGCGTGTAAGCTCAGCATACTTCTCGTAGATTGGTTGGGCTGAGGTGATTGTTTTGCTGTTGGTATCATCGGCAGGCTGTGTATGGACAGGCATGCCACTTGCGTCCGCATCAATGGATGTCTGCGACTGCGACGGCAGTGGTTCATACGCCGGGTCCTTCGACAGTGGCAGATTGTGTGCATTCTGTTTGACTATTTTTACCTGGCTCTTGGCATCGAGCCTGCCAGATGTGTCGCCACGCTGCACCACATCCGACGTGGCTCTCACCACAAGAATCGATTCCAGTGATTTGTACTTCTCCTTCGCATACTCGGCCATCTTTGTGATCATCTGCAGCAGGGGTCAGCATGTGTGGCAAA